>CAJVPP010000922.1:0-24579 GCA_910592005.1 Funneliformis mosseae | reverse complement strand
GATTAACTTGTTGCAAGACGGTTTATACTAGATGGTAACTATACAGAAATATGCTTCTAGGTGAGTTACTGTACCTCTTAAATAAGATCAGAGATCTAAAAAGGTTATTGAATGTGGGATAAAACTTGTTCTACTTAAGATATGCCTATAACTAACCTCTAGCTGTTGCACATTAATAGTAAAAAAAAAAAATTTTATTAAGATTTGAAAAGGATTGGTGATCTTGGCTTAATCTATAAGATGCAAATCCTTATTGTAAGTTAAACTGCAATAGTCACAGGTTCTAATTATAATCGAGATATAAAACTAGATAATTTTTATAAAAATTTTATATGTAACTGAATACGTGAGTATTTAGGCTAATAAATGTTAGATACTAGTCAATCAATCTTTCAATTAATGTTAATCATGCCTAAATACTAGATTTGAAAAACATATAGATGCAAATGAAGCTAGAATTTGATAGAACTTGGCCTTTACTAACTAGTATGTAATAGATACTATCTCACGTCTTCAAATTTAGGGGTCCTTATACAAGTAAAGAAATGATTAACTAGTAATTAGTAGATTTGAATTTATTGTAAGAGAACGTAATGCTTAAAGTAATAATAGACTACATTGTACGTCACAGTACCTTCCAAATCGAATTATTACTAGAGTTAGAGGCTGAATTCAATTCTCAGGTAAATTTGACGTTATAAATACAAAACTATTATCTATGTAAATAATCTGATCTCACAGTCTTGGTAATTATCAATAGGGTAAAATCCTATAAATTAGATTAGTAAAAATAGGGACTTATAAGCTCTATGGTTGAAATGAACCTTCTATTCAAAAATGCTAGTATCCAATAAGGTTTAGTGAATCTTATAATATAGAAATAATTTGTTATAAGGTGGTTTATACTAAATGGCAACTATATAGAGATGTATTTTTAAGTAGGTTATCATATTTCTTAATGAGATTAGGGACTTAAAAAGGTTACTTAATATGAGATAACAATTATTCTAATTTGAATATGCTCTCTACTAACTCTTTAGCTATTGCACATTAATAGTAAAAAAAAAATTTTATCAAGATTTGAACTGAACATGTGAGTATTTAGACTAATAAATGTTAAATACTGGTTAATCGATCTGTTAATTAACATTAATCATACCTAAATACTAGATTTGAAGAATATATGAATGCAAATAAAGCTAGAGATCAATAGAAACTTGATCTTTGCTAATAGGTCTATAATAGATACTGTCTTACATCTTCAAATTTAGGAGCTCTTATACAAGTAAGAAAGTGATTAACCAGTAATTAGTAGATTTAAGTTTACCGCAAGGGGTGTAATGCTTAAGGTAATAATAGACTGCATTGCATACTGCAGTACCTTTCAAATTGAATCATCATTAGGATTAAAGGCTGAGTTTGATTTCCAAGTAAATTTAACACTATAGATACAAAACCACTATCTATGTAAAGAATCTAATTTAATAGTCATTAATAGGGTAAAACTCTATAAATTAGATTGGTAAAATAGGACCTAATAAAGCTTTATGATTGAAGTGAGTCCTCTATCTAAATGTGATAGTATCCAATAAGGTCTAGTGAGCCTTGCGATACAGAAATAAACTGTTACAAAGTGGTTTATACTATATAGTAACTGTACAGATATGTGTTTCTAGGTGGGTTACTATACCCTTAATGAGATCGAAGACTTAAAGAGATTACTTAATGCAGGATAATACTTGTTCTAATTAGGATATGCCCTTTACTAACTTTTTAGCTACCGCATATTAATAGGAAAAAAAAAATTTTATCAAGATTTAAAAAGGATTAGTGATCTTAACTTAATCTATAAGATATGAGTCTTTGTTATAAGTTATATTATAATAGTCACAGGTTCAGACTTCAGCTAAGGCATAAAACTAAATGATTTTTATAAGAATTTATATATAATTGAACACATGAATGTTTAGATTAATAAACATTAGATACTGGTTGATCAATCTGTTGATTGACGTTAATCATATCTAAATACTGGATTTGAAGAATATGTGAATGCAAATGAAGTTAAGATCAACAGAAGCTTAGTTTTATTAACAGGTCTGTAATGAATACTATCTTATGTCTTCAAATTCAAGAGTCCTTACACAAATAAGAAAGTGATTAACTAGTAATTAGTAGATTTAGGTTCACTGCAAGAAGGCATAATACCTAAGGTAATAATAGACTGTATTGCACGTTACAGTATCTTTCAAATTGAATCATCACTAAGGTTAAAGGCTGTATTTGATTTTCAGATGAATTTAATACTATGAGTACAAAATTATCATTATATAAAGAATCTGATCCTATAGTCTCAATAGTTATTAATAGGATAAAACCCTATAAATTAGATTGGTAAAAATAGGATCTGACAAGCTTTATGGTTAAAGTAAGCCTTATATCTAAAGATAATAGTACTAAATAAATTCTAGTGAGCCTTATATTGAGAACTAAAATATTGCAAGATAGTCTATACTAGGTGGTAATTATACTGGAATATATTTCTAGGTGAGTTGCCATATCCCTTAAATAGAATTAGAGACTTAAAGAGATTATCTAACATAGGATAAAACTTATCTTAATTAAGATATACTCTCTGCTAATCACCATTATACATTAATAGTAAAAAAAAATTTTTTTAAGATTTGAAAGAATTGGTGGTTTTAGCTTAATCTATAAGATGTGAGTCTCTATTGTAGGTTATATTGCGATAATTATAGATTTAGACCTTAGCTAAAATATAAAATTAGATGATTTTTATAAGAATTTTATATATAATTGAACATGTGAATGTTTAGATTAATAAATATTAAATACTAGTCAATTGATCTATTGATTGATGTTAATTATACCTAAATATTGGGTTTGAAAAACATATAGATATAAATAAAGCTAGAGATTGACAGAAACTTAGCCTTTGCTAATAGGTCTATAATGAATACTGTCTCATATTTTTAAACTCAGAGACTTTTATACAAGTAAAAAAGTGATTAACTAGTAATTAGTAGATTTGAGTTCACCGCATGAGATATAATGCCTAAGGTAATAATAGACTGCATTACACATCACAATATCTTTCAAATCGAATTATTACTAGGGTTAGAGACTAAGTTTAATTTTTAAATGAATTTAATACTATAGATATATAATTATCATTATGTATAGAACCTGATCTTACGATCTCAATAGTCATTAATAGGTAAAACCCTATAAATTAGATTAGTAAAATTAGGACTTGATAAGCTTTATGGTTAAAGTAAGCCCTCTATTCAAAGGTGATAATACCTAATAAGATCTAATGAGCTTTGTGATAAGGAAATAAATTGTTGCAAGGTGGTTTATACTAGGTAGTAACTGTATAGGAATATGCTTCTAGATAGGTTACTATATTTCTTAAATGGAATTAGAGAACCTAAAGAGGTTACTTAACATAGGATAAAATTTGTCTTACTTAGGATATGCTTTCTACTAATCTCTAGCCACCGTATATTAATAGTAAAAAAAAATATTTTTAAGATTTAAGCTTTAAAATAAGTATAAGATTATGGTTTTAATATTTATAGTTTGATGAGATATAGCCTTTTAAAAGTAATCAATTACAATTATATTTCTTTTGATAGTTAGTGTATTAATATTATCTATAATGTACTTATTTTAATATGTAAAAGTATTATAAATAATTTTATTATAAAAAATATGATATACTAGTTTAAAGTTGTTAGCTTTAAATAATATTTTTTTTAATTTTAAAAACATTTTCTTTTTATTAATTAAAAAATAATACTAAAATAAATTATTATAATTAGTATTTTATATGTTAATAAAATAGAATATTATAATATATTTATAAATTTTTTATTCTATATAATAATTATTTTATATTAGAAATAATATATAGTAATAATTTTACTATTATTTATAATATTATATATAATATACAGAAATTTTTTCTTATTATTATTTTCTTTCTTTTTATTTAGTTCATATTTTAAAATAATAAGAATTTTAATTTCTCTTATAATATATAATTTTAAATTAGAAATATATTTATCATTGCTATTTTTAATTATTTTCTTATTATATGGGAGATTTCTAAAAAAATCAAGTTCTGAGAAATTTTTGATTAAAATTAATAGTTTAATGCTTTTAAATCTAATAATATTAAAACTAAAATATAATAAAAATTTCAATTTTGTTAAAAAATTTCTAGAACCTAATTTTCCTAGCAATCAATCTATATAAATTTTTACTTATTTATTTAGTATTTTTTTTATTAATATTATCTATTAGCTAAAATGGTATTATTTAAAGAAAATATAAATAGAAGTTAAGCTATTAAATTACTTTATAAGATCTTACCAACTAAAATAAGATTTTAATTTATATTATTATTAAAATTATGTTTTAGACTAGAATAGTTTCTGTTTTTTAGTCTTATTAACAAAGCAAGCAATAACATTAATAAAATTTCTTATTTATTTATGTAATATTAGTCAAAAAATCCAAAATTAGATTTTAGAAATAATCAATATAAAATTTGATTAATATTATTATTTAAAAACTTAAAAAGTGTTCAAACTTTTTTAAAATTCAATACTATTATTAATTGTTTAAATAGATATTTGGATAGAGGTTTGGATATTTAATAATTTAACAAATATTTTTTATTTTAAAAATTAATTAATATAAAAAAATAATTAAAAATAATTTTTAAATATTCATTTTTGATTTTTAATTAATATAAAAATATTGTATTTCAATTTTCAAAATTATTGTTAATAAATTAATGTAATAATATTCTATTGGATAATAATAGCAAAAGTCCCAAGTATTATAAAAACTGATTTTAAGTATACAAAAATTAGCATAATATGTCTTGTAAAGTAATATCTTATTAATTAATTTGACTCTATATTTAAAATTAAAACAATTTATTATTGGTTGAAAATGTATATTATGGTGTAGCATTTCTTGATCATCATTTACCCAGAATCAATTTCTTATACCTAAAGCAGTGATGTGCATTTTATGCTTCTAATAGTATAAAATTTGATTTGAAGCTTTCAACCCAAATGAATTTTTAAAAAATTATGCTTACAATCCTTTAAAAGTGCTTCTAAGAATGCTTTCAATCTTTAAAATGCACATCACTACACTAAGGTGATTTTAATAGCTTAACTTCCAACTTAATAAAGTTGTTATTTTGCTAAGTTGTATTTAAATTCGAAGCATTTATTAAGAGCTTCTTACCATAAAAATTTATAATTTAAAAATCCATTTATTATTTAAAAAATCAAATTTTCTCTCATAAATTTACGTATATATTTGTTGTTAAAGTTATAATATTCAGCTTTACTTGTAAGAAGATCTTGAAAAAAACTTAGTTTTAAAGCAAAAATTCATGCAAATGTAAAAAAAAAAAGTAATCGCCTAAACGAAAATCAATGGTTGGATTTAATTAAAATATAGTTAATGATAGAGTATAGTAACTCATAGTTACACAAAATTTTTAATATGAACTCGCGATGTGTCCGGAAAAAGTTCATTATAAATCCTTATTTCGTACTTTAGACGAAATGGTAACATATTGAAATCTGTAATTCAGTACTTCAATAAGCTGTAATATTATATTAATGTCTAATGTCAATTTTCTAGCCAAAATATACATCAGGAATACAATCTAATCTTCTTTTACCAACGAAAGAATTATAATTTTTAAAAAAAGAGGATATTTACATTAATGAAGCTTCTGCATTGAAAATATAAATAAAAAAAGCTTTAACAAACTTAATTGAGCCAGGAACAATATATTTTTACTCGCGATTTTTCCTAAAAGTCTTCCTTATACATCCATATTACCAAACCAATATAAAAACTCTGTGTATTACCTGTGGATTTTGAATATTTATAAAATTTTTTCTTGTGACAGATTTAGTTTTTTAAATCTGTCCGTTAATTATTAAATTATTAAATTGAAAAAGAAAATTCATTTGTTATATATTATTAAATATACTTTGAAAATTATTATATCATTTTCGATAAGAAAAAAAATTTATGAAATATATTTGTTTCAAATCTTTTTCTTGTTATTTTACAGCTACGTAACAAAGAAATTTTGATTTTTGACTAGTTTATTACATATGGGTATTAAAATTGAGTTACGAATATAGTAAATCTAAATCATAATGATCCGTATATTACTTTATGGCGTGTTTATTGATAAGAATCACATGAATTCATCGTATACTTTTTTTGATTGCGTTTATAAATAACACCCTCTCTCTCATATCAAACATATTTTTTTTATTTTTATTTTAAATCTAAAGCTCGAAAAAAAATATCATAATACTCAAAATTATCATGAATGAACCTTCACGCGATTTCTTTGACGATGTTGAAAATAAAATAAATTTGTTGATAAACCAAAAATCTTCTAATAAAGATGGAATGCAAGGGAACTATTTAGAAATGTTAATGAATGGAATTTTATTGAAAAAGATCTCAATAAGCTGAAGGACGTGGTAGAACAACTATCTAACATTTATGAGAAACAAACAATGAGTTTTGAATATTGCTAATATTATTAATAATAAGATGAAAGAGCAAGAAAAAAAGATTAAACGATTAGAAGCAAAAATCGAGTACCAAAAAGAGATGATCGAACAGCAAGGAGCAGATATCAAACAGCTTGTAGATTACAAAAATCAAATTAACATATACTTATTAAATAATCTATTGAAAAATTATAATATGAACCTTATCGACTATCAGCAATTAACGGATTTGAAGACAGAAAGTAATACTACCTTTCACAAAAATCGACAAAGTATTCAAGAAGCAAGAAAAGTCCTGGATGAAATTGTCTTTCCTAAAGATATGGAAGATCTCAAAAGTACTTTGCAGAAAACTCTAAAAGTTTTAGAAGATTCAGGAATTTATAAATAATTTGAGGTTTATTGTTTTTATAAGAAATCTTTTAATGTAATATGAAACAAATTTAACAAATAGGATTTCTGCTATTTTACTCTTTTTTAATAAATTTTCTTTCATGAGTTGACAATGCTCCTTTTGTTCCTCACCTCAATATCGCATTATAACATAATTGACGAAAGTTGGAAATGAATTTTGAAGTTTCGCCGCAGTCTCTCTCGGAATACATTTTAATAATTGCAAATTTCTTTTATTTGTATTCTTGAATATGCAAAAGTTATGTCCTCTTTAAGTGCATCACGAAGCTTTTCAAAATTATCAATTCCGGTTTGGAGTTTGATGGTAGTATTAACTAATGAAATTGCTTTACTTTTATTCGCATCAATTTTAGAAATGAAATTTGCTTATACGTTTTTAAATAATAAGTAAATTCAACGGGAATTCTTGATAAATTTAATAAATTATTGTATTTATACAAAAATTATTGATACATTTTAAATTTGGTCACTCCGACATAAATATAATCTTACACCCTTTTTTTTATTTTAAAGATATATTAATAGCGGCTGTCCAAATTTATATAAAATTTATTAATATTTTAAAAAATGTAGAATTGTTACAATTGAAGTTCATAAAAATTCTGACGTCAAAATATTTCAAACGCATAAAATTATCATTCAGTTTTACTTTCTTAGAACTCTATATCAATAATAAATTACATTAAATTATTTTAAATTAATTAACGATGTTTCGAATCATATTAATTAATTTTAAAGTTACTACTAATTTTTAGCTCCACAGTTGTTTGTTATAGCGATTTACGTTCAAAAATTGCGCATTTAAATTTTCCCGCTGAGAACTTTTTAAGCTGCACGATGATAATATGTTAAAATCAAGAAGTTGAACAACAAGGCTTTTGACTTTTACGGGCCGCCATAGTTAAGATTTTTGTCAACACTGTATGATATACATTTATAGTAGTATTTTCTAATTGAACCACATTTCTCCAAAATGGAACTTCCGATATATGATGGAAATATTCACCCAAATGAATGGTTAAAACAAGTTCAAGCATACTGTTTTTTAAATAAAATTACAAAAGATGAAGAAATCCTTAAATTTACAATAATATTGATTGATTCTACAATTAAAATTCCTGAAAAGGTAACTTCTTTTGACGAACTTATTAACGCATTAAAACAAGATATTTCATACTCAATCTTTAACGTACAAATAAAAATTTACAGTTATTAAAATACATTCCCGAAGCACAAGGCGGTGAAACTTCAAAATTTATTATTACATTTCGCGGACTTTTGCCGTGATGCTGAAATTAGTAATTTACTAGCACAAAAGAAATACCTTTATGAATCAATTCCTAATAATATTTCTTCTTCGAAACGAATTGTAGAAGAAAATGGAAAATGTTAATTCAACAAGTGAATTGATTGATGAATTTGGAAAAATTTTTATAGATGATTCAAAAAAAAGGATCTCTTGTAGCTTAAAACACGTAGCTACAGGAAAATATTTAAGTTCAATTAAGGATTTACGAAATACGACTGGAAGCAGTGTCAAATAGTATGTCTTTAATAGATATTAGATAAAATTTTATTCATATATTTAATAAATTTAGGTTTTTGCAAATAATTGTTTTAACTCTGATGCTTTATGGAGAATCTCATTTGAGTGTATGATATTCAAATGTACATACAACACAAATTTATTGGAATTCATGATATTTTTATTCAATTTAATTTTTTAAAAAAGTTAATTTATATTTTAATTTATTTTAGTAAGCTGTGTTAATCAATCAAAATGGAAGTTTAATAATAGTAAAATAGACAATTATCAAGGATATTTGAAATCAAATGATATTGTTAATCTTAGTAATAATACCAATTATTTTTACCAAGTCATGATTTTCAATTTACTTTCTTTTCAAGAGGTTATCTTATTATTTAATTTAATAACTTTTTTAATTAAATATGTCTTTTTTCTTAGTGGTGAATCGAGCTCATTAAGAGGAATTAAAAATTATTATCGATAATATTCCTTGCTATTTTTTAAACTATTTTAGTTCCGTCTTTAAAGAGCAGAGCAAACAAGTTGCGCTAAAAGAGACAAACTACAAATAAAGTTTGCTACATCATATCTGAAGAATTAGAATCTTTTAAATGCAATTAAATAAGTTCAAGAAATTTTGGTTTTATATTCATAAGTCATCCTGGTCTGAACGAATAATCAAATAACTTAAAAATATTGAAGTAAACGATCAAATTTAAACGGAATTTATATTGCTATTGCTAAATTAATTTTAATCATTTTTTGATTTATTTTAATCATATTTACTGCACAAATTTGAAAATATAATTCTAAGGACTTCCTGAAGAATAAAATTATGACCTGAAAGTACTGTAAGTGAACTCCATACAAAAGATCGCAAATAAAGTATTAAGCCATTTGTCTATTTTTCATTTAAAGGAATAGAAATTTTGTTATAGAGGAATTTTGACCAAAAATAGAATATTAATCAATGAAATTTGATTATCAAAAAGAGTTAATTTGTAGGTAAAAAAAATTCCTACCATGAATAAAAAGAAATGTTATTTAAATTATATATTTAAAATTTTATTTTGCTTTTTCCATATTAAATATCTAATATATTGATAGCTGTATGACAGATTAATCATGATCACCAGATGGTATGGTGACCATACCATCATACCATAAATCATTGATGGCTTTTTTTAAAAAAAATTCTATCCAAGCGGCGGTTCTCCTATTATTGAAAGTAATTCTTTTCTTTTAGCTGATTATATAATTTAACATAGCAGAATATATGATATATTCAAGTTTATTAATAAATGATGTTAATTCGGAAATCAATTTTTACTTGGCTGTCATACATTGAAAAAAATAATTGATTTCGCTTTATCTTCTTGATACATCTTACATTACAAAAGTTATCTAATAAAAATTAGTTTTGGCGTAACTAGATTTTTTTTTTGTCTGATCACATTCAATTAAAGAAATCATTATATAAATTTATTTTAGTGAGTAAATTGAAGTTATAATAAAAATAAAGTTTTATAAATTGGATTTTTCATTGTATGAATGATACATTCTAAAAAAAAATCTTATTTGTAATATTCCGCGCTTCAATTATTTTCTAAAATTTAAAATTATTTGTTTGTGTTTATTACTTAGCCTTGGAACCTTAATAATGCGTAAATTTGAAATTCTATTTACACAATTTATTCAATTTCCGATTTTTTCTCTAATGTATTTTACAATTTCTTTCTATAAAAAAATCTCTCCCTTAGCATTATAACTTTGGAAATCTGTGGAGATTCTTAATTTCAATTGAATATTTCATGATTACTTCCCGGTTACCTTTTATCCAGGAATCTTTATTCTATTTCATGATCTGGTCCTTTTACAGTATGTCCTTCAAAAAGAAAGATTTTGGATTGATTTCTTCTTCATAATACACACCTTTCTTCTGGTAAGGCATTTACTGTGCAAGTTATATTTATGCCCTTAATTCAACGAGATTTATGGTGTGTAGATTCCATTTATTCGGTTAATGGATGTCTACCTTCAATACGATCAACGTCAATTGTCATTTAAATCTTCTCTATTAGTCCTATCATTTTTAAAGTGATTTTAGAAACAAGAATATTTTACGTTAGTCCGCCTTGTATCGAAACAGTAACGTAACGGTAGAACCAACTGATAATGTTTATTGGACAGCCATTTTTATGTTATATCATTTGTGTTAATTTTGTTTTCTAGATTAAACAAAATACCAGAAAAAAAAATCATAACGAAACCTTGGTCGCGTTGGATATTATCCTGTATAATTTCATTTATTATGTAATTATTTAAATGGATAGTGTACAAAGAATTATAATTATGGTAAACGAAATGGTAGTATCGAAAGTCGAAGTTCGTATCTTTGTGTTATTTGTTCAAAAGGAAAAAGAAGATTAAAGAAGGAACGATGTGGAAAATATTATAAATCAAGTATAGAAACAAAATAAATAAAAATTATACCTTGCTAAATGGTTCTTGGAAAATAACAATAATCAAACCTTTAGCGACATAAACCTGTTAAAAGTTTGTTTTAGAGACCAAAATGCTTTCTTTTCGACAACGAACAATGATTATGATCATGTCACGTGACTCGATTTTTAAGCTCTGTGATCATTTTGCAAAAAGGACATTCTAAATGGTTTAAAAATTACATTCGTATGTATTGTTCTTTCCTTCTGATGGGAAATTCGGTGCCACGTATTTTTTGGTGCAATATTTTAACATTTTGTCTGTGTTAATTTTCTTAACGTTTATTATATGTGACACAAGGTAATTATAAAAAGAAATTTTTTTATTTGAAAGAAAAAATGTTTTACATATATTTATTATGTTATGTTATCGTTAAAAATAATAAGTAAAGAAAATATACAAAATAGGGTTGATAGGTCATGAACATAAAATTTGCCTGGTTAGTTATTTCAAAATCTTGGTCTAACCTTAACGAACAATTCAGGACAAGCGGTTAGAGCGGTTGACACAGTTTTTAAAGGAGATTCCATATCTACTAAATCAATTTCATACTTTCTATACAACAAAGCCATCAAACAAATTAATTCAATCATTGCCAACTTTCTTCCCGGACAGATCCTCAACCCTCCACCAAACATGATAAAAGAATATTTCTTTGGCTCGAAACCCTTAACCATCCACCTATCAGGATTGAACTTTTCAGGTTCTTCCCAATAATCATGATGTTTGTGAATAGTAACGGCGCTCACATGAAAGATTGTACCAGCTGGCCAATTATAACCCGCAATTTCATCAGGTTCCTGACAATACCTCACCACCATATTCAAAACCGGAAGCACACGATCAGTTTCTTTTACGATCGCTTCACAGTATTTTAGTTTATGAAAATCGTCTTCGGTGATTGGACGCGTTTTATCACCTTGGAAAATTCCATCAATTTCTTCCAACATCTTCTTCTTCACATCCGGGTTATGTGCGATATAATAAATAATGAATGTAATCATATTCGCGGTCTACAATTGAAAGAAATATTAAAAAAATTTTTTAATCATGACAAAATGATATTTGATCATAATACGCTTACCGTATCGGTCCCACCGATAAATGCATCAAACATGATACCACGGATTTCAAGATCAGTCATAGGTCTGTCCATCGCTTCACCTTCAACAGTTTTAACTCGATTGATGTCGCGAGTGGTATTCGCCGTGATCACCGAGGTCAGCATATCATGTGATAAAGGTTTATCCAACGGCGTGTTCTCAATTTCTTGTCTGCGTTTCTTAATAATGTGCTCCATTCTTTGATAGATGAATCCAATGTTTTTAAGTAAAGCGTCCGATCTACCCTTAATAAATGGAACGTAATGTCTGACAAAAGGAGGAAATAATATAAAAATTGGCGCTCCTATAATGTGTTTACGAAATGCTCGAACGAATGTTTCAGAATCATCAATGATCGCTTGTGGATGTACGGCTTTCTCATCGCCTTGAGTGTTAAAGTATGCAGCCATCGTATAAGATCTCTCACCGGTTGTCAATGCGATAATCATATCATTTGTATAACGATTTAACCATGCGGAAAAATCCAATTTATTTTTATTTTCTTTAATGAATTCCTCTTTAAGATATAACTTGTTCCAATAACTTTCCAACTCGTTGAAAAGTTTATTCGTCCAATCAATAGCCTCATGAGTAAATTTCGGTGCAAAAATTGCTTGATTAAAAAATTGACGATTAAATCTCCAAGATTTCAAATCATGATTCGCAATCAACCCTCTTCCCATCATTCCTAATTCTGCAAATCCCTTGTGGTAAGGAAATCTCATCATAAATTGACTATTTGTTGAAGGCATCAATAGTTTTTCGGCATATTCTGCACGGCTAAGCATAATGCGTCGAACTCCCAAGTAAACTTCGTAAATGTCACCATATTTCTTTTGATTATATTCAAGAAATTCTTTGAAATTTCCGCCAAAAATTAATGTGAATTGAGGTACGTTCCCAAAAAATGGGAATGGGAATGGACCAGGTAAAGGATTCACGCGAGTGAAATACTTGTAATAATATTGCGCCACGTAGATTGCTAATACGATACCTATTAATGAAAAGTAATCATGAATTGCAAATTTTTCCAATAATTTATGCAAAGACATAGTTGAAAAAGGGATTCTTTTTTTTTTTGGATTTGAAATCAAAGGATTTTTAAGTGGGGGAATGTCCAAAAAAATGGTGTCTTTATTCAAAAATTAAATTATCGCATGATCTTCGTTCCTGCATCATAAGGTGACACGGTAACTACCGAAAATTAGCCGAGCCAGAGATGCAATTAATTTTCGGCTAAATTTTTGCCGAAAAATCAAAACCATGATGTAAATATTACTTTAAAAAGAAATAAATGTATGTTTGATAACAACAAAGCAAGCGTTGTTCCAATAATTCATGCACGAGCTCGACGAAAGTATGACTTCGTTCCTTTCTATTTTTATTCATTTATTTGTATTTGGTCGCATTGATAATAACATATATTTATTCGCTATGTAATACATGCCATCATTAAAATAAAAATTATGTTTCAATTCACCTGCCTGTCATATTGTATCTGTCATAATGTATCGCTTAAACTTTACATGAAAGTATTTTCTGTACGAGAATAAAATGAAAAGCGTTAACTTCATAAATTATTACTTTTTAATTATTGAATCCATAATACTACTTCCATTAGAGCCATCTCGTTCATAATTATGAAATTTTTTTATTTAAATATTAAAATGTCCAATTTCAATATTATTTACTAATCGAAATCATTTTTTTTAATTCAAAAAATTTATTATAATTGATCTTCGAGATACATAAATAAATATTCTTTTTGAACTAACGGGACAAATTAAATAATAATTGTCTGAATCGGATTAATGAATCACAGTATTAATTAATTAGTCACGATTGAAGCAAACCGAAGGATTCTTCTATACGGTTAAGGACAACAATTATCAATATACTGCAAACGCAAAATAGATTTTTATCATATAATTTATAAGTTTTAAAAGTTTTGTTAAAAATATTTTAGTGGAACCTTTTCATTCAAAGTGATGATGTGATAAAAAAGTATTCTTTATTTCATACTGTTTAATTAATAATTATCGAAGAAAACAAAACGCCATTTTTTTCCTAATCTGTCCGGTACACATGATTCCTAAAAAGAAGAGATCCTCGAACATATATTTTTTTCTTATTCCGCCCCATTTTTGGTGAGAACTACTCCGCCGTTTTAGGAAGAAAAATACCTGCGATTTTCTTCTTAGGTCTTCGAGTAGACTTCTTCCTATTACTCCTAATCGATTACTTAATCGATTATCCTAATATCTAGGATCTAGTAAGCCCATCCTCCACCCTAGCGGATCCCTCCCTTTTAAATATTATTTTAATGTAAATGATCAAATCTTACCAATATAACCTTTTAAATCACCTCTTCGTGACCTTTATATTTCGAATTTCCTTCTAAAGGAACACATCACGATTTCTTAAGCTTGGAAAATAAAAGATACTTTATTCATATGAAAAAATTTCAGAAACTCCAAATACAATCTTCTTCACTTGAAGATTCGAAATTTCGTTTTTTTTTTCCCAATCACAAACCCCCAAAAAGATCCAATAATTCCCCATCCTATATTTCATATAGTAATATACTGGGGTATTTCTCAGTCAAAATGAGATAATGAGTAAATTTTTCATTTGTAACTGAGCCATAATTTATTTTAGTAACATTTTGATTGCAATTCGTAAAGTTGAATTTGAAAAAAAATCTCTTTTTAATTTCATTATTTTTTTTATTAAAGTAAAAAAAAAAAATCCTTTACGATCTCAAAATATTTTTTATTTTCCAATCACACTCCAAAAATGCGAAGAAAAAAAAATTTTTTCAATGATTTTCCCATGTATTCGATTACATGATCCATTCGATAAAATAAAAATATCTTCCACATCCTTAATTTTTTTTTAAAGTGAAAAAAAAAAGGAAATCGTTGTTATTCATAAAAAAAAAAAACCTTCACTATGCCTTCTAAAATAATGACTATGTTACAATGCTTCAGAAAGACAAACGAACGAATATATCATAAAAGAGATTACCGGCATTACCAGACTCGATGAAGAAGATTCAAATAAGATCGCATTTCTTCAAATCAAAGCATTTCTTCCAATAAACCTAACCACTAAATCACCAATTGAACATTACGAAACTGGTAATATGATCTACCTGAAAGATAAATTTGTAGCTTGCTACAACTCTTATAACATATGTATCAAAAAAATTATTTTCTCTTCCTTTCCCTTATCATTATTCTCTACTCATCTTCTAATTTCACCCTCTCCCTTCAAAGGTTAATACAACTTCAATTAAACTTATAGATTTGATTATGACAATTTTCCCATCATAGGATTAAATGTCGTGGTTTTAGGTGTTACTACACAAACAGTTAAAATTCTAAATGGTATTTCCACTTTAAAATTTTTCATAGAAGAAAGACTAGAAGAAAGTGAACTAAAAGATTATTGACTAGAAGTAAGACACAAGTCAGATAATTCATACCTCGCTAATAAAACATGCGATCAAACCAAATGATAAGATCTACAACGACAATACTAGTAGGTTTTATAACCTACGAACTTCTGACCACCAACTCTGAAACATCAGAAGAAACCTCAGAGAAACATGTTTTAGAATTAGAGAATATATCCTTGATCTCAACCATCTCGCAAAACTGTATGAACCCTTACTCCATAACTCTCTCCTGGAATAATTCACAGTCTAATAGTCCTACACATAGCCCAAATAAGGTAACCTGTGATATGATCTAAAAAGTATGTCTAAAAGTGTCTGTACCATATTAAGACAAATGAGCGATATCACCATCACCAGTCCAAATAATCGATCTTTAGCAGCAGCATTAGAAGTCAACCCCTTACTACAAGAACCACAAAATTAACAAGACTCGCAAGAATTGCAAGAATCACAATAATCCTCAAAAAAAATCTTTTATTTGTAATACCTAATTCTTTAGAATATTCTATTCTTAAGTAATCTCTGCATAGCATATTTATCATATTTAATTATCAAACTAGCAGAGAGATTTTACATATTATCTTCTTCTATTATAAGGAATTTATTAAATCTTTGACATCAATAACCTCTAAACTAACTTCTCAAATATTAAGATATCCGAACTACTTCTGAATTAATTTTTTTTTAGATACTGAACAAAATTTAATTAAAGTATTAGATAAAGTATTTAAAAGTTTGTAAAATTAATTTAAAAAACATTAAACCTATATTTTTCTTACATGTAAATGACAAATTTTTTAAAATTTCATTTATTTTAGCATATTAGCTTCCTTCATTTCTTTTTCTACACATATATTTTGTCTCTATTATTTTTTTATATGTTTTTAATAAAAGCATTTTTATTTGCATAAATAAAAAGTAGTATCTACAATATATCTTAAATAAAAAATCTAAATATAAATTTTGAAGATTCTTTATTTTGATATTTTGTATTCAAATCACTGCCCTGAAACCCCTATTCATCTTAAGTTGAAACTTGTTAAAAATAAATAAAATTTTTTTTCTTTGTTAATAAAATCTAGACCATACAGAAATAATAAATACATTCTTATAGTTACCTAAAATATTAAATCTAACCTAATTTTCTTTATTTAATCCCATCAAATCCCATCAGAATTTTTATTCAAATCAAGAAATATATCTAAAAATAAAAGATAATCTTAATAATAAAAATATAAAAGCCTCCAATTTTTTATTTTAAAAACTCAGATAAAAAAAAAGATTAATCATTATAATGATAAAAAAAGACTCACTATGACTCACTAAATAAATAATATCTACCTTTTCAATAAAAATTATGAAACTTTAGATTTCAACATTCTTTAACCTGACTCAAATCATGCATTATCCTCAACCCTTAATAACCTTATTTCAAATCTAAACCTAAACTATTAAATTGATCTAAAATACCCTATCAATAACTATTATCTAAGTTGCAAAATCTATATAATTAATTTTAGAAAAATATCTTAAATAATAATCCTGAACCCTTGCTTATACTGTAAAAGTTTCTATACCTAAAAATCTCTTGATTATTTTATAATTCTTCAAATATTTATTAATATAATAACATATACTAAATATTAATATTTTAACATTATTTAACTTTAACTTTAACTATAACTTTGAATATAAAATTCTCACTTATGAATCTTATAAAAAACTTTCATAAGATTTTTCTATTCTCATTTTTTACCAATACTAGAAGAAATTATCTTTATCTTTTTATATAAAAAATATACTTATCATCTGTTTATCTTTACTATATCTTAATAATAAATCTAAATAATAATCCTTACACTGAATATAAAAGTCTAACTAAAACTATAGATTATTCTGCAATATCAAAGTATATACTTTATATTTTAAAACTTCAGGTATTATTTTAGAATCAAATGATAATATTACTAATAATTTAATAGAACAGTCAACTTAAGATCTAATTTTACAATGAACTACTATCTGATTAATTTAAAACAATCCCTACCTTCAACCTTTTGCTAACCTATTAATTAATACCTAATAATAAAAAGATCTAAAAGAATTTTAATTAGACTAAAAAAGAAAAAAATCAAAATAAAAAATCGTTTATTTATTTTTAAGATCTCTTATAAAGTTTCAGATACTTGAATAACTTTATATTCTTTGGTTATAAAATTTGATTTCACTTGATTGGATTTTTAAACTGGTACTAATATTATTATTTGAACTTTTACTAATATTTTAATCATTAGATATGAATTTTTGATTTTTTCAAAAGAAGATTCAGTAAATAGTTGATTTAAATAGATTTATAATAGAATCACAAGAGATAATCATAGTTTAATTTTATTATTTTTTACTTATAACTTTTATTTTTTAATTTTATTTATAATATTTATAACATAAATTAATAAACTTATAATAAGTACTACATTAAGAAAAAAAATACTTAATAATAAATATAAATAAATCTTTTTTATAGTTAAACATATTTTAACCCATCTCTTGTTAACTTATATGACTTAGTATATTCTTTCTAATAAAATTCATAATAAAGATTTTACTATATCAGATTAATAATAAGATTTATTTAAGAAGTAAATAATTTAAAGATTTCTATCTCAAACTATGATCTAAATCTATAACCTTTACTTTTTTCAAACTTTTCATTAATGAAAAACATTACTTTTATAATATATCAAATCAATCTGAATCTGATAATAAAACTTAGATAAAATTTATGAAAAGTATATAAATTATACTTAATAAATTTAAACTCTAGATGAATATTTTATTAGCCCTTAAGATCCTATATATAACTGAAAAAAGTTAAGAAATCACTAAAATATCTAAAGAATATTTTAATAATCTCTACTTAATCCTAATAATAGAAATAATTTATCAATAATAAGAGATCTATTCTAACTTAATACCTATTTATTATATAATAATATTAATGTATCTAAAACTATTTCTATCCCTTCTTTTATAAGAACTAAAAACACTTATTTTTATAAAAAATAACTTTATAACAATTTCTTTAAATCTTAATCCTTTATCTTTTTTTAAAATTTTAAAAAAACTATAAAAAAAATAAATTCTATTATATTATATTAATTTTCTAAAATAATAATAACCTATATATTAAATATATCTTAATATTATTTTCAATCAAAATTAAAAATAACATTTCAAATTTACCAAAAATTTTACTAATAAATTTCCATTTATTAATCTTTAAAAAATTATTTTTAAAAAAAAATAATAATATAATTATAAAAATACTATATAATGTAACTATAAAATATTTTTTAATAAGTTTATTAATAAAAAGAATATAATTATATAGGAGGTTTGCTATTAAAATCAAGATATGAATATAGTAAATCATATGATCTATAACGTGATTTTAATAGTTTACTTTTCATATATAAATATATATGACTTTATTATATATTAATAATAAGAAATTAATTTATCTTTTTTTACAAAAATGAAAAAATTAATATTATAAAATTTACATAATTTATAAAATATTTTATTTTTTTAAAATCATATTTTAATCATAAAATTCTTTAATCTGTTTTTTTTAAAATACTTCTATTAATATTTACTTTTAAATTTTTTTTAATATATAAAAATTTCTTTTTTAAAAAAATAAAATAATTTCATTTACTTTTACAAAAAAATTTTATAAAGTCAATTATCATTTCAAATAAAAATTTATCTATTACAATTAACTTATCTCCTTTATTACGAATAACAAATATATTTATAATGTTTATAATTTTTAAAAAATTAATAAAGTCATTCAAATTCAAATTATATAATTTTCAACCAATTAGGCTGAGCAAAAAAATTTTTAGATTCTCGTGACATAAAATTTTAAAATTGACGTGGTCATCTGGTTTTTTTTTATATATATAAACTTTCTTTATATGTATTTTATATTATGTTTTGTATTACACAAATAGTAAGGTAAATGAAGAATATTACTATTATTATAGTGAGTGTTATATGACTGACAGTTTCTGATAAAAAAAAGTGCTTTTTTTTTAAGTTGCAGTATTCGGTACAAGGGAATCGTTAAACAGATATTTTAAGATGTTACTCTTGACATCCTATGACCCCTACTAGATCGTGATTAGACACATAGTTCTAGCTAGAACTTATCCTGTAATACTGGTCTGAAGATTGTCATCTAGGTTGACATTTCCAAGAGTAGCCCTCAGGATCCTTAGACCTCAGAATCACTGTCAAATATGAATAGAGGGATCACTTTCAGCTACAGGTACTTTTGTCAATTTTTCACTGTGTTTACCAACACCATATCTGGATACTATTACCTTTACCCAGTATCAGGATATTTTACACATGATCGGAAAGGCTTAGACTTTGTTTATCTTATAGAACCTCAGAAAGGTAGATGGCTGTCATACCCATATTGTCAAATTCACCTAGGAATTAAACCTAACCTCTATTTCTAATGACAGCTCGATTGGAGGATGCTACAGCAGTGCAATGTAGTCTATTATTACCCTAGTCACCTGTAGGTAATACCCAATCTATTAATTACTGGTTAATCACTTCCTTACTTGTGTAAGGGCCTCTAAATTTGAAGATGTGAGATAGTACTCATTATAGCCTATCAGCGAAGGCCAGGTTTCTGTCGATCTCTAGCTTTATATGCATCCACTTGTTTTTTAAAATCCAGTATTTAGGCATAATTAACGTCAATTGATAGGTCGATCAACCAATTTCTAATGCATATTAGTATATACGCCCACATGTTCAGTTACATATGAAATTCTTATGAAAATCATCTAGTTTTATACCTCGGCTGAGACTTGAACTTATGGTTATTGCAGTATAACTCACAATAGGAGCTCAGTTGTTACCAACTGAACTAGGGATGCCAATCCCACAAAAAGAATATCAAGTTTCAAATAACAAAAAAATCATGAAAATAGTATGTTAAATTTTTTTATAATAAAGTATGCTATTACGATTTTTCATTATATAAAGTCATGTGATAAAAAATTTTACTATAAAAAAAATCATGAGTTTTTGTAAAAATTGAAGGCGGTCGATCAGATCACGAGAATCTAAAAAATTTTTTTGCTCGGTCTTAGCTTCAAAATTTTTAAAATTTACCAATTTTTCTGATTTTTACAATAATATTTTTAACTCTATTTCCAATACAAAAATAACGTGGCTATTAGAAAAAAAAACTGGCTAGTTTATATTACTAAAAATTGTGAATCTTCAGGCAAAACTAATATAAATTATTTAACGATTAAGAATCAATAACGAGACAGCCAGTTTAGGTAAGCAATAGTTATCAACGGATTTGTTAAGTTTTTAATATAGTTTTGACTTTTGACAGAATTTTATTATGGTTTTGAGTTTTAAGTAAGATTTATTATAGTTTTGCCAATGATCCCGTTGAAACTGAGTTTTACCAGGCAACTTTAAAATGAATATTATGAAAATTTATAAATAAGATGCTAGAAATTGTAATCATGTGACTTAATTGAAAATCTCATGTTATGTTACAAATAAGTTAAATAAGTTTTACTTATGTGACAATTATTTTACTATGATCGCGTGCCAGATCTTGAATTAAATTAACCAACAGTCAACAAATAATTCTGTTTTACCGGTTAAAAATTTTTTCAAATGTCATTTAAAAAAATATATTGAATTGATAAGATATTGATCGGTTAGAACAATCAATTTCTGTTGAATATTTCAATTATTATGAAAAATTCAGATTTCAAAAATATTTGACTGATAGGAAGTGATGAATTAAGAATTTTATGATTGCAAAAATGTTGTCTAAATTTGTATTACTGGCCTAAGTTAATTTAAACTGATTAATTAACTGGCTAACGAATCTTTTAACTGGCTATTGACCAATTAAAAAATTTTTTGCCAGTTCCAACCTCTAATTTCGATTAACATGTATAATTTTTTCAGAAATAAATCTATACTTGCTAGTTTTGAGTACGCTGATAGTGATACATTAGACATTTTTGATTAAAATGACAAAATTCAATTGCAACTAGCAAGTGTCATAGAATGTATACAAAGCTTATGATACTATTCATTGTGATTTTTATATGTTAAATAAAGCATCTGGTGTTAGAGTATTGATGTGGAGAATCTCAAGTGATTTATTATTATAAAATTCATAAATCTATAAATTTATATAATATAATGTAGGTATATTTATGATGGTGTTATTTCATTAGATAAATGAGACATTTCAGAGACTTGAATAGCATTTTGAGCTTACTTATAGAATAAGATTCTTTATTAATGATTCAAAATAAAAGGAACAACTTAAAAATAAAAGAAGTTGAAATTTGGGAGCATGTTTTAAAATAGGGTCTTGAAAAATTATTATTCAAAGTAAAAAAGCAGACAGGTGCTTACTTATATTTTAAGTCACTTGATAAATATGAACACACAAGTTATACATAATATTCTTATACTTCACGATTAAAACTGGTATGCTATGATTTACAGATTATTACGTTAAAATATTTGTTAATAAAACCTTTGCCATCATATATGCATATGCTTTATTGTTGTTAACTTATTCATTATTTTAATATTTTATCAAAACTGGAAAAGATCTTCTGCATAAAAAAAAATAAATAAATTATCTAACAAAAATCAAGTTTATGCGTATAACATTACAGGAAAAATCAATTTAAAATTATTGTAATGATTGGATTGGTACTAGTAAGAGGTCTTTGTGGCCTTTAGTCAGTGTTTTGAAGAACAGTTTAGACGGGTTTATTAAAAACTAACTAATATTATTTAGTGTAGGCAAATTTAAGTTGGTTTGTGAACCAGTTTTTAGACCAGTCCTTACGATATTTTGATAATTTGTCAGATTAATACGTCAACCCATAGTCTGTACGAACAGAATTTTTAATATAAGAATGTTTATATTTTAATCAAAAATTGTAGTTGTTATATAACTTAAGTCATCATTAATGAACCAGCTTAATTTAATACTACATCTGAAACATAAAACCATTTTCAAATAATTATTTTTAATTAAGAAATATTCTTAGTATCCAAAACTGATTCTATTGTATTACAAATATTTTTTTTTAAAAAAATGCATTATCTTAAGCTTGTTAAAAAAAATTAGTTCTATCTAGAAATTGAAGTTTACTAACCTAAAAACATCCAGTTGCAAACGATGAACCTTGTGATGTAGATCAATTTTAAGCCAAAAAAATCTTTTTCCCTTCAGATTATAAACTATATAAAGCATATATAAGCGAGACTTAATGAATTGACTAATATGCTTATAATAAAGGAAGAGGACTGTTAGTATTATTATTAAAGTGTATAAACCCCAAATTTACTTATTGTTTACACAAGCACGATTTTTCCATCTATCATTGTTTTTTTTTTATATACTGTACCATTTTGAATTAAGCACCCCTTTTTTGTTATAGGGGTGCTTAATTTTGGATACTTTTTAAAAAATTTCATTTAATAATATTTTAGTAATAAATTTTGATGAATTTAATAATAACAATTGCTGATTTTTTTATGTAATGTAATGTAAATAGTGTGATATACATGAAGTAACATGATTTATAATTCTTAAAAAAGTTGTGTTTTTTGCCGCATTCTTGTTGTTTTTAAAATACCTCATTCACGCATGCAATCAAGAAATAAAAGGAAAAAAAGACTCTTAAACACGTCATACGAAGTCAAAATTCATATTCTATTTAGTAAAAGAGGCAAGTCGTTAATTATGCCAAGGAAAATAGAAGAAATGAAGCTGCGAAACACTTTAGACTTGATGGTAGCATGGTTGGTCGTTGGATTAAGGCAAGCAATAAATGGGCTGAGATAGATCAAAATGTCAAACGAGTTGGTACTGAATGAAAAGAATTTTATCTCGAAGCCGAAAAAAAGCTGTATAAATGGATTATAGAGCAGAGAAAACAGGGATTTAACATTACTTATGCGATCGTATGAGTCAAAATGCTAGACATCTTAAAGGAGCCTGAGATGATAAACCTTTATAGAAATTCAGCATTTAAAACGTCATCTCATTGGATGTTTGCTTTTATGAAGAGATATAAGTTATTTCGGTGGCATCATACCAGAATTTTCCAAAAGCTTCCTACACAAACCAACGAATTACTAAAAAACTTTCATCAATTTATTATTCACCTTAGAACTGAAAAATCGTTTGAATTGTCCAATATTCTCAATATAGACGAAACTCCTGTCTGGTTCAACATGGCAGGAAATTTTACTATTGACCAAACAGGTAAAAAGACAGTCTATATTCACGGGACTGGAAATGAAAAAAATCGATTCACAGTTATTTTGACATATGCCGCAGGTAGGAATCGTTTTATTATTCCTGCAAAATTTGAAGATTTTTTTTTAATTACCATAATTAAACATTTTTTACATACAGATGGAACAAAATTTCCTCTGATTTGCATCTTTAAAGGAAAACGATTACCACACGATGAACAAATTCCATCTAGTGTCATCACTTGGTTTCAAAAATATAGATGGATGGATACTGATTTGATGAAAAGGTATGTTGATTATATTAATGATATTATTAATAATGCTTCAATGATGATAGTATACGATTCCTTTCGAGAACATATAGAAGAATCTGTTAAGAGTAAGTTTTGTGATAGTGGCATTGATTTGGCAGTTATTTCGGCTGGTTTAACCAGCATTTGTCAACCACTTGATATCATTATTAATAAGCCATTCAAGGATAATCTTCGCAAAGAATAGCATCTTTGGATGGCTGAAGGTGGTGCTGGAGTAACTACTGCGGGAAATCTTCGTCATGCTAAATTATCTGATGTTTGTGGGTGGGTCAAACATGCTTGGGAAGAAATCCCAAATGAAATGATTATGGAGTCTTTT
>CAJVPP010000921.1:0-24596 GCA_910592005.1 Funneliformis mosseae | reverse complement strand
AACGTATAAATATAATGCAGTACATTAAAAAATATTGTCAGTTAATTATAATAAATAAATAAATTAAATTTATATTCAAACGAAACAAAGGAACTGGATTTATTATATACAAATGAAATGAAGGAACCGGATTTATTATATCCGGATAAAATGAAGGAACTGGATTTATTATATCCGGATGAAACGAAGGAACCGGATCTATTATATCTGGATAAAATGTAAATTCGAATTGGAAGAAACCGGATTTATATTCGAATGCTGAATATCGGTTCTAAACTCTAGTTATATCACATAATTATTTTTATTTTTTATGTTACACTTTACATTTACATTAACTGATTAATTTTTGTTTATTTTCTTTTGTCTATGCTATATATATGTTATTGTATTTTAAAGTTTGATTTCTTTTATTATACTAAACTTTATTTTATTATAATGTATTAAAATAATAAAATATACTATTTTAATTGTAACAAGTTACTTTTTTTTATTTAAAATTTGCTTTTGAAATCATTTTGTAATTGTAAAAATAAAAAATTAGATTATTTATTGCTATTGGTTATTTAATTACTTTTAAATTTTATATTACTTATTATTTTTATGAATACATTTTGATATGTGTTATATTTACATTACAATTAACATTTTAGATATTCTAAAAGTTTATATTTTCTAGTTTTATTAATAATTTATAATAAATTGAATTAACATAATTAATTTAATATTATCAAAATTAAATAATATCAAAGTATAATATATATTATATTAAAATTTATAAATCTGATTAAATTGTTATTATGCAATTTATTAAAATACAATTTAAACAATAAATCTAAATAAATTATACTATATTTTTTATTAAAAAGAAATTAAAAATTCAATATAATAATAAAATAAGAGCTAAAGAATTACTTTATTATTATTAATATGAAATCTTTAGGAAAATAGCTGGAAAATTTCAAATTTACTTTTGTATGCCAAATATAATTTTTAGGTTAAAATATGTTCAGATTTAGTATTAACTTAATTTTTATTTTTTTAGCCATTTCTTCCTTTTCTATTGCAAAGATCTTATATTATTAATAAGAATTTTAATTTAAAGAGAAAATATATAGAAATTAATTTATTTAAATAAAAAAAAAATCTTATAATAAATATTTAATTTCTAAACTGATTAGTTATTTTTTTTAATTAATAATTTTGATTTTTTAATTAGAATTAAAAAATTAAAATTAAAAATAAAGATTAAAGATAAGTATCTTAATTAATTATAATATGTTGCAATATGTTGAATATGTTAGTTTTAATTAAATAACAAAAAATATGAAAGCCAGACAATATATTTTTTTATCGACCAATAAAAACTTTTAATTATAGTTAGACGCGTAAAAAACGCGTGGATGATTTGATATTTAGAAAAATAGACCGTTATACGTATTCGTTAAGAAACACACATAAACTATTTACTTTTAAAATCTTCTTAAAAGATACAAAGAATACAAAGACAAGTTTTTATTTTTATGAATAAATGTCGTGTAAAAGAGTTGTGGTTAAAATGTTCTCAAAAGTTCCTTCTTCTAATAAGTTGAAAAATTTCGATTTCATCTATTTCGTAATGATTGTTCATTTTCCAACAATTTTTATAACAATGCAAATTAAAACCTATCCCAAAATTAATCTTCAGTATATTATAATCTTTAGTCCATAAGGGCAACACGATTGAAAGTGATTTTTTGAATTCAAAATCATGATATTGAAAGATGAAACTTTTTTCATTTAATTTTCTCGTCCAAATTACATCTACTTTATCATGATAATTAGGATGATCCCATCTATTCGCATAGTAAGCCCCATAAAGATGCTTATTAAATTTGTCCCTTGCTAAAATAACAGTTGGACCTTTACCACAACACCTCGATGTGAAAGCATTCACTGTCATACCGTCTCGACTCCCTCTTAATAACAGTTTGAAATCACATAATCCAATAGATTCTATATCGTTATACATGTTGGATATAATAATTGAAAGTTCAGCAGCTCGTTCAGGGTTAAGCAATTCTGAATATTTAACCGAGATTTCATCATCATTCATGGAAATTAATCTCTTGATCCGATTCAAATCATTTCTACCGATAGCATTGATAAAAGGCTCAACAAGTTGTTCATAATCCAAGGAAGTGAAATCTATAAAGTTGATGAGCATAATGCAAGGTTGAAGAAGTTCCGCAAATTTAATGAAATCCTCATGGGTAAAAGATTTAATTATATCATTGTATTCTTCTAAAGTATCATATTGATTTTGTTGAGAATTCTCTATTATGACTTGTTCAATTCCCCATCGTACAAGATTATTCCAGACATTAAGCTCATTCATCATCAAGTTTGACATTCTTAGTAAGGTTATCATTGTTTCTTTGCTCATATGAAGAGCAAAATTTTCGTCTAGAAAAAACAAGGAAGGGTTTTGTTCCATTATATAACTACAATAGAAATGTAACGTGCGAAAATTATCATTTCGGACGGAAAACTCATATAAAGAAACGATGTTGGAACAAATAATTTCTGGATTATCTTTGAGGTAAAGTTCTATGTACTTTATCAGTTCCACCAAGCCAAGTTCATCGGCCGCTCTAAGAATTTCAATCAATTCTACAACTTGAAAATTCTTTGGATCAAATTCTCCACCATAAATGTACTCGAGGATGGCTTCAAATACAGGTGGCTGAATATTTGGTTTGGATAACAAGATCATGTTATCTTTTCTTGTTTGATGCCAAGCTTCAGATAAGGCAGCGCGAAACCATTTTGATCGCGCACTTAATACTATCGAATGAACCTGAAAATTTCTGGTATCTTCACCATAATCCTCACCAACCCTTATAAGGACGTCGGCGAATTCTCCAGTCTTTGAGATGTTAATCAGATCATGTGAAAGAGTTCTCAGTAAATTTTGAGTCATTTTCATTCAAAAACTGAAACTAAACTGAAGTGATGAAATATGGTCGAAAAAATGCATGGATCTACGCTGGGCTAATCACGCGATAATCATATGATTAGAATATTTACACTAGTTTATCGCAGGTTACTGCGGCGCATCCATTTTTAAATATTTTTTTTTTATTTACTTTTACAGTATACGAATAATTAAAAAATTAACCACATTTTCCCACCGATTGCCTTTTCAAGGTTTTAATTGATGGAGGATTTTTTATTGAATCATTATCTCCCAATTCATGTCTCTCGTGTAATTTTATTTCTAAATATGAAATTAGGCAAATAAATATAACGATTAATAATTACTTTTAAAAAAGACAAGAACTTACTAAATATATGTTCGGAGGGATTTTCAATCTCAGCCTGAGCGACATTCTTTTGCAATAATGATGCCACATCATTAGCTTGATTTATACACTGATCGATTACATTGATTTTAATTTTATTTTGAAAGATGAAAATTAATTTTTTTAAATTAAAAAATTTAGTTTGCGTCTAACCTCTTGTATTTTATTTGTGTCGATTTCATCTCTGTTTTTAAAAAATTCTTCACGTGTCTTACGTTTTGCCTCTAAGCAACATATTATCCATATAGAGGGCCAATAAAAAACCCTATCTTTCTTTTTTAACTTTAATCCAAAAAGAATCCAAAGAAAATCAAATACCTTTTATAGTAAAAGTATCCTCTTTTTAAATAAATTTTAATTAATAAAAATTCATACAAAAATAATGTCTCATTTAACTCTATCATACCCTTAAATGTTTCTCTTTGGACTTTCAAAAGTTGTTTATAAGCACGAAATACAGCATATCTAGTATTATTGTTAATTGTCACCATTATTTTTGGAAAAAAAAATTTCAGAAAAAAAATTTTTTTTTTGATCATTTATAACAAATCCTATTCCGATGTAGCCAAATTAGGGTAATCATCGATCTAAAATATATATGGTTTAATTCATCATCGATCTTTTATTAATTCGATCTTAAATAGATCCTTTGGAGGATAATGAATCGGAGGATATGGGGTTTTTTTTTTTGCCTTTCGCTTTTGGGTATTGACAACAAATATTTGTGTGAAAGATTTTCCAAACACACAAAATGTCCGGGTCGATTTGCCATGTGTAATTCACGCTTGCATTACGAGGTAGAAACTTGGGAAAATTCGAAATTTTTCTATCGGTCGCAGTTCATTTTTTGCCCAATAAATAATCAAATTTCTTGATAGCCTTCGATTGTTACCAGATTCGTCCGAAGAATTAAACTGTGATTGGCAAAATAAAAAATCTAGCGTCTCAAAAAATGAACAGCGGCACACCAATTGGATCACCAAGTTATTATATTATGCCGATTACATGGGGTATTACGTCTATAGTAATTCCACATGCCGATAAGGATGTCTAATATGTCTAATACATGTATAATTATTTTTTCATAAATTTATTATATAAATACGACCTGGATTTCTTCTTTCTCTACAGATTTATTCATCCTTCCCTCCTTCCTTTCCCTTATCTTATTATCTTAGGTTATCTCTTTATCCATTTGCAGAAGTGTGGGAAAGTTTCACTCATTGTGACATAATTAATCATCTGTGGCGTTATTTTTTTTTTAACCTTCGCCATTTATGTACCTTTCCAAACAAAAAAAAAAATCATCTAAATCATTATTATTTTTTTTTTTTTAAAAAAAAAAAAAGTCATCGCTTTATCTTTAGGGAAAATTCACGATTTTATTTCTTTTAAAATAATAATAATAATAATAATAATAATGTATTGGAATGGATTCTTATCTACTATAAATTTTATAATTATGTCTTTCGGTCCATTCTTTGCTCCCACTCGTACAATGGAACCTGCTTCGGTGATAAATAATGTCGGCGAATCACCGGCCGTACCTTCCTTAAATAATTTAATCTGGACAAGCTCACATTGTCAGAATTTTCTGGTTGGTGAAATGAAAAATTTTAATGAGCCAACGATACCTTCGGTCGTTAATACCGCCACGAACGATCAAAAAATCCTTAATCACAGCAGGAAGCAACAAAACTTAAATAGAAAAAAGCATCGAACGGAGAATACAAATCAACCTTCACATACAACGAACAATTTGGCTTCAAAGTCCACCGATATACTGTCTATCGGTAAAAAGTTTAACAAGAACAATAACAAGAACAATAAAAAGAATCGTGAATCTTCGGATCAAAAAAGAAAAAAGAAACGAATCCAAAACAATGAATCAAAGGATTCGCAAACCATGGAGTCCATAGATGAGGAGGGTGATATTGGTGCCGTATTTGAAAATATTGATTCTCCTCGTGGGTTGATTTCGGAATATGATACTTCGGATTTATCAAAATTGAAAGAACGTTTTAATTATGCTTCGATTGATTGTGGGGCTAATGTGTTAAAGGCGAATAAAGAAGCCAAAGGTACCTCGGCGATCTTAACTGAAAGTAAAGACTCTTATGTGCTTAACAAGTGTTCGGCAGAAAAATATTTTATTGTGGAATTATGCTATCCAATTCTTGTGGATACTATAGTGTTAGCAAATTTCGAATTTTTTTCTTCTACTTTTAAAAACTTTCGAGTGTCTATAAGTAAATGGTATCCACCAAAGGAAGACTGGAAAGTCATTGGTGAATATCGTGCAAAGAATTCTAGGGAGTTGCAGGTTGGTCAATCTTCATGATTCAACGTTCATTCGTATATTGGTTTATTAACGAACCCTTTCTTTTTTTTTATTTTAAATAGATTTTCAGTGTCAAAGATCCTATAATGTTCGTAAAGTATCTTCGTATTGAATTTCAGACGCACTATGGACATAATCATTATTGTCCAGTTAGCTTACTTCGTGTACATGGAAATAGTGAAACGGATATGTGGAATAAAGAGCAAGAGCAAGATGGAATTGCACAATCAACATCACAAGAAGATGTTCTACTGAATGTCGAGCCCATAGGTATATTAGAACCTTCTATTGAATCAGACGATCTAGACAAATTATCAGAAGATACTCGAACGGATTCAGAAAATTTTAAAGTTGAAAATGATACATTGCAACGGGAACAATCCCATGCGGCGAATAATAATAAAATCACAAAGTCACATAACCAAGACGTGGAAGTTCTAAAATCACCAGTCAAGAATAAGAACGTTTTAGAGCATGGATTTTGTTCCAGGGTTGATCCTTTAAATCGGCGATATTCATTTCCGATTAAGATCTTTCAGGATAATTCACTTATAATACATCCTGGAATTTGTCATATTGATCAATGTCCCATTTTTGTAACAGAATATGATCTCTTTTCTGACAATTATATTGATATCATTGTTCCAAATAACAGATCTATCAAAAGTGGCAATGCGATAAAAAAACCTTTACCACTTCAACCAAAGCAAGTTAAACCCGATTTCAATAATAAAAATAATTTACCAACCGGCGTGCCAAATCAAAGTTCATATATGTTTTTGTTTAAACGTATTTTAACCCTTGAATCTGACGCAACTGTTAACAAGCGACATATTGAAGAACAAAGTAAATTGTTGAGAGAAGTTTATGGTAAGGTTAGCTCTCACTCGGAAAAAATTGGTTCAATTATGAATCATTTCACTGGTACAGTGGAGACTTTGGTGTGTATGATTTAAGTAACTCTCAATGAAAACATTTACTTTTTAAACGCAATGATACTTATATACTTATTTTCCTTAGAAAAATCAATATGAACAATTGCTTCAAATAACCTTCTCCGAATTTCATACTAATCAAAGTAGAATCGAGGGGGAATTAAAGGTCCTTACTTCAAATGTTCACTTATTAGTTGCAGAGGTAACTTATTTTTTAAATCCTCTTTTATTTTTTATTAAAAATAATAATAATAATAATAAATTCCTATCAATTATCACTAATTTTTTTTTATTTTCAACGTAGATTGTCTTCTTGAAAAGACTTTTGCTATTTTCCTTTCTCTCATTCTTAGTTTTTATAGGTGTGACTCATGACTGGGTGAATATACGAAAATCTTTACTGGATCTTCATGCCGCGAGAGCCTTGTCACAAAAATTGACAAATATTCAACAAAAACAGCAACAAAAACAGCAACAACATACAAATGAAGGTAAATCGTTTTTTTCGATTCATCGTAATATTATTAAACGAACTTTTTTTTTTTTATTTAATATTTATTCATTCATTCATTTTTTAGTTTTCTATGATGTGGAAGATGTTTATACGGACAATGAGAATGAATAAACAATAACAAAAGATTTTTTTTCTAAAAAAAAACAATTCATTTATTAATAAATAAAATTCACGAAAGAAATGGACATTTTCATTTAATTTTAACATTTTCCGACTTTATTGTTTAAATAAAGGTATAGGATTATGTGGGTGGGTGCATATTTTTTTTTTTTTTTTTAAAAAAAAAAAAGAAAATCCAAAATCAAGATATTCAATTGTATCAGCAATTTTTTTCTTCCAATTGTATTTATATTTAAACTTTTAAGAATTTGTACAAAAGTTTCATTTTTTTTTTTCTTTCTATTAAAAAAGACATTGCAACTTCATCTTTACAGAAATAAATTAATAAAAATAAGTATATTTATGATAAGTATAATAAATTAGATTAAAGTAATGTATGATTAATATATCGAATTCATCTAATGTATTAGCCGCAAAAAGATTTAATAATAAAAAAAAAATACTCGTAAATCTTTAATGAATTAAATAATTATTCGGCGGGTTCAAATGTATGAGGATGAGCTTTTTCATTAAATAATTTAAGTGTAGGGCCTCTCTTAAGTTTTACAGTTGATGATCTTTTTACATCATACCCTTCAGGTTTTTGCAATGGATGAACTCGCTATTAAAAACATTAAAAATTTCGCATTAGTAAATTACATAAATTCTTCCAAAAAAAATCTGTTAAGTAACTGTACCTCGTGTAATTCATCTTTGTCACCATCACCACCATCATCATCGCTTTCCCAAGTGTCATCATCTTTACCCTTTTTCTTATATGATTTGATACCATCAGGAGTTGCGATATAATAAATTAACGAAGGAAAGTAATCCTTTCTTTTCCTCTGCCCTGGTGTGAATATATACATTTCAATTTCCGCAATGACCTATTGTTCATTTAATACAAATATATATATATATATATATATATTATGAGTTAGAAAGTCGTCATCTTTGAATTGAATCGATTAAAAAAAAGGGGGAAGGGATAATATTACCTCGGCTTTTTGTTTAAGCCAAACTTGTTTACCACTGAGTTTTGTTTCATTTACCACATCAGACATAAGAGCGATCAATATGTTTAATAATATTATTGTGGTAAAAAAAGAGAATACTACTACCATTATAACCATGTCTCTTCCTTTTATATTATCAATTGATGAATATTCTCCAACCTTTCAAGTGAAAAAAAGGAGGATTAATAAAACTCGTAAAAAAAATAAAATAAAAATAAACTAAAACGCGAGATGACGAAAAAATTAATTATAATTATCGCTTACCAAAAAGAAATAAACGGATATCAGGGATGTAAAATAGTTACCAAACGCACCATCCGAATTTGTTCTCAATAAGATATGTAATATATGCGCAAAAGAAAATACCATAATACCTATTATCACAAGTGTCCACCAAACCTTTTTAAATATTTGAAATATAATAAAGATTGGTATTCCAATAGCTCTGAACACTCTAAAATGCAATATCTAAAAACAATATACACGTTTATAAATGTTAATCATTGTCAAAAGCATTTAGACAAAATGCATGAAATGAACTTACCAGGTTTACATAAACGAACATCATCGCGGTACCGCGTAATCCAGGAGAAGGCTCCACATTTCTCAAATATTGTTCCGCAACAACCATAGGAAATACGCTACGAGCCAAATCCAACCAATTATAAGGACTAAACCAATAACTTTCTAATTGTCCCATCATCTGCATTAATTCTAATCCGAAATAGCCAGAGCCAACAGCTAATACAATCAACATGGTGATTGTTTGTATCAATGGATAAGCACCTTCTTTCATCGACACCCCAATCAAAAATGCGCATGCATAAAACGCATAAATTGCTAACATCAAAAATGCCCTCCATTGAGCAAATTTTCTCCATTTAAAATTAATTACGGCTTCCATGGCAGGTTCACCAAACATTTCATATCTACCTGACAACACTTCTTTAATAAAAGGTGAACGGTTTTTACGATACATTAAATAATTTATAATATAACGTAACATTGGTACTCTACTTGACTCCACAGGTTTTTGTATACTTTTTGGTGTAGGTTTATATACAGTGAAGTCTGGTAATGGTACAACGCATTCTCTAGCTGCATGCGTTTTATGTGGTATCCTAACGAATTCGGTCGCACTTTCCACTTGCCTATCAAATTCTCTTTCACTTTTTGACCACAATGTCATTAATCTTTGCCACATATTCTCTTTAGATTCATATTCTAATTCTTCAATCTTTGCATATGCATAAATTTCTTCATGATCCGTTCTAATAATATCATCTCTAACGGGTAAATAACTAATTCTTCTCAAAAATTCTAATGCAAAATCCGGATAAACCGTCCTTAAAGAAGCAAAGGCCGGTACAACTGTTATCGTCCACGATACTGGATTTTCTTCGCATCTTCTACAATAATATTTTAATAAAGAATGTACAACTTCGGTTTTACCAAGACTGATTGCCCTTGCCAATGCAGATTTTGTTCTATCATCATCATGAAACCTTGGTATATGTTTGTCCGTTTTTAAATGTTCCTTGATTAATTTATCGGCATATGAACAATCTGCTTTAATTAAGATCTCCAATGGTGATTGACCTTCGACTATTTGGTTGAATATATGCGGATTTTTGTGTATGGCATTGGAAATTATTGCTTGACACTGTGTGAGTAATGTTCTAAAATAAGGATATACATTTCCAGAACTAATTTGAATCCAATTTAATCTTTCAGCATAAGCTAAAAACCCTAAAGATTTTGCGGCATTTGATACAATACCATACGTGCCAAATTCATTTTCATTTGGTAGAAATAGATCAAATTTGAATTGATTTTTAGATTCTAATTTGGTGATCGTCATTGCTCCAGGAGGTACATTACCAATCGTATTATCTGGAGGATGATTATTTACTCTATTGTTGAGAAAAAAGAAAGAAAAAAAAAAGAAAGTGATTAAAAGGAAATAGCTTTTTTTTTTTTTAAAAAAAAAAAAAATAGAAATCATTAAAAAATCGGATTACTTTGAAAATCCAATTTGATCTTGGTCATTTACTTGACATCGAAGTTCCAACGTATATCGACCATCTTGACATTTTCGAAGAGTAGCATTTTCAATGGTGGCATATGTCGTCAATGGAGTTTGTCTCCATTTATCCTAATAATCAATTAAATTTGATTAAAAAGAAAATATAATATACAAAAAATTTTAAAAATCTCAAATGTGATTTTGACATATACATACTCTCATGGGACGACACCAAATGTATTGTAAACGTGGGGTTTCATCGTCTTTAAAGATCCAAATTTGTACAGTATAATGACCAATAAACAAAACTCTTTTCATATCAGGATCCAAACAAAATCCAGATTTAATAGGTGAGTAAATTAGCCAAGGTTCGATACGTAATTTCACAATCGGATGATCATCGCTTAAAATTGATTCGCTTTGACGACCGGGAAGATATTCAAACAACAATACTTTACTATTGTCGTATTGATAAATTTTATTAAAACCTAATGCTAAAAAATGATGTCTACCAATCATTTGTTGCTTTGAAAAATCATTTTGAACATGAAAAGATTTTGGAGTTTTGATTCCATTTAACTTTGGTAAATCATTTTTAAAAGTGACATAAATATCTTTTCCGTTTGGTTCAAATAAGCAAGTAGGATCTATATTATCAAATCTACTAACAGGTGCACAAGTATAAATATCCCATATTTGCACACAATTATCTGTGGAATTTTTTCCAGTTGAATTAATTGTTATTATATGCTCATCACCTTCTAACCAAAAAATTTCTTTTCTACTTACATCACTATCAACATCTAATGATTTTTCTTTTTTGTCATCGTTATGTAATGATGATGCAAATGTAAGACCTCCTTCGCATAAAAATATTGTTAAGACACCTTTTGACGTCCATGTTGCCAACATTTGTTGATCATGAGATAACGCGAATAATGTTGGTGAAGAATCGGCGTCAAGAAATGAATCCTTTGATAAACATTTGAAACGCGAAACTAATTGTCCAGTTGATAACGACCACAACAAGGCTGTATCCCACTTTATTTTTTTAAAATAAAAAAAATTAATTAAAAATTACTACAACTTTTGTTTCTAATCACGCACTTTTTGAATCATACCTGTTCGACGAAAATAAAATGTCCTGGTAAAAGTGAATTTTTAACAATTTTCATTTGAGACCAAGGATGAGGGATAACTTGCAGAGTATCAGAAAAATTATCGATTATAAGTTTGTGCCGAATCTTCCAATGATTAGTGGAAATAACATAAATACAATTATTTTCCTCATTTTGCGGATCAAAATTATTATGTTCAATATTACAAATAATAAATGATTCTTTATCTTCAGTAAATTTGATCGTTCCAGTTAATTTCATTAAATATTTACGAAATACTGGTCTATCGCGCGCTGTTCTAACTATGTAAGTATAAAATTTGGTGCATTTATCTGGGGGAGGATGAACCAGTTCAAATGCTAATTGATTCCTATCTTGTGGTAATTTTACCAAACTTAAAGCAACGTATTTTCCATCGTTTGATAATGCAAAGTCTATATTTGTCATTGATATCTTTTGAGTAAATGATGATGCGAAACTTTCTCTTTGCTCCATATAGTCACGAGGCTTTAAATCTGATGTCATTGGATTTGAATGCCAAATTGGTTCGAGCCTACGACTAGTTACAAACGTTTCATCAAATCTTATATCTGGTACATGCCATATTACTAATTTCCCTTCCTTTGAAGCATACGTTGCTAAAAACTTTCCATTTGAGGAAAATGTAGCTGCATCTATTACTTGTTTAAATGGCAATGATGAAATTTGCGGTATTTCGATCTTTGTATCTACCACCTTTTCATCAAAAACATCTTTACTACTACCAGGTGTAGATGTTGAAGTGTTTTTCTTTTCTTGAATTTCTTCCATTATTATTAATAAATTATAAAATTATTGTCATTTATGAAAATCTATAATACAAGAGAACGAAAAGAAATTAAATCATTGTACGAGAAAACAAATTCATTAAATAATAGAAAATTTTTATTCTACACATCTTTCCAAATGTGGCGAAAAAAAAAATTTTTAATTTAAAAGCGGGTAAAGTATCAGGAAAATATGGCTAAGTAACATGGTAAGGCTGAAACGGTAATCACACAATCAATCACATTTCACGTTAGATAACTTGCAGATTTGCAGTAATAATAATTAAAATAAAGCAAATAAAGACGTAATTGCCGAAATTTTACGAGGGCTTCTAGGCTTTTTATTATTATTATTATTATTATTATATTTATTTAGTCTCGATTAATTTTTTTTTCTGTGAAGAAAATTAAGTACCTAACCGCAGCAATTCGCCATATTTGTTTATTATTGAATTATTCAACAATAAAGACATTTGATTTTATACAGTAATTAGCTCGATTTAATTTTGTTTCTTGTGTCATTTGTTGGACGACCTTGAAATATTTTACATATTTTACGCGTCGGAATAGGATCAGATTCAATTTCATCGCTACATCTTAACATATAAATTTATATGAAAGCAGAAAATTAAATGTTTACTATAAAAAAAAGAAAAAATATATTATTTTCTAAAAGAATTCTATTTTATTTTTGATTGAGATTAATGTTAAATTCTTATTGTGCAATTAAAAGAAATTAAAGATGAAGGTTTTGATAATTGTCCAATCAGAATCTGTGTAGCAGATGATTAAAACGATAACGATAAACCTTTAAGCTATAAAAAATATTTCATCTAAAAAGTCTGCCTTTGCCCCAAATCATTCTTCTTATCCCACTTCTTCTGTTTACTTTCTGTTGTGAAGATGGGAGAATGTGGTCGTTCACCTACATGGCTGAGCATAATACCTTCGAGTATAAATTTGGATCACGTGTACGATCGATTAAAACATGTTGCGTCATTTATTTCGCGAAATTTCCTCGCTATTTATTCATGGTTTTGTTTTTTTTTTTTTTTTTTTTTTTTTTTTTTTTTTTCTTTTCTTTTCTTCTTTGCTAATCTAAGCTTACTAGAGCGTAAACTTAAAGCGATGCCTCGATTTTACTATCCCTGCAAAATTCTTGACCGTATATTCGCTGTCTAGTTGCTTTGCTTTACTGGGCGTTTATACCTTTACACATTCGTGTGTATTGCTCCCCTGCTGTGAAGGGAGAAATGTATTTCGCAGTACGTTCCTTCTTGAAGTTTTCCTTTCGAATTTTTATTCGGTTCCCTTTCTTTAGAAGGAAGTATTGATAAAGTGAATGAATTGGTTTAAGATAATGATTCCATATCAAAAATCATTTCCCATTATTTATTGCTTTTCTTTTGGTATTAAGAAAATGCTTCGTGTTACGCGAGGTTTAAATAATGTATAAAATTAATTTGGTTTTTTTTTTTGTCTTGGAAAAAAAGTTTGGTCGTTCTTATATCATATCTTTCCCGTCAGGCAGGGATTCCGATAATGAAACTATTGAATTGTTGAATTGGTTATGATAATAAAGAGGTGTCTTGGCTTTGGATTCATCAAAAATACCATATTTAGATTAAATGATGACAATGTTCTGATAATCTATTCTCTATCCTAAACGAACCTTGCCACCTCTACGCGGTGTTTGGGAGAAACAGTTATGAGATGACTCATATCTGGCCAAGTGCAAGCATTTTATAGTTGGAAAAAGAAAATTTTATTTTTTGCTTTATTTTTTTTTGTAATATGTACAATCATATAATATTATGTAATAAACAATTATGTGTTAAATACTAATGAATAAAACTTTCGTTGATAAAATTACTCGAAATCATTTATTTTGTTGTTTGAATTCTTTACTATTCGTAATCATAATATATATAATTATGCTTACTTTGTTGAATGTCTTTTTCATTACAGATTTTTAAGTTTAAATAATCTTACTTAGAATTCCTTGACTCCATTAAATTCACCTTTCATCTTCTCATCCAACTTCTCTTCTTGCATCCTTTTTTCTTTCGTTTGCTTTAGAAAAGGAATAACTTCTTCATAAACATGTTGTGTGTAAGTAATTTTAACAGTTTCTAATAAAGCCCTGGGAACGTCAAATTTATCCATAATAACTTCAACAATTTGAATTTTATCCGGAGAAAATTGATGAATAAAGGATCCTACTTCATCTTTGGTTGAGATCCTAACGGAATTTCCTTAAAGGAAGGAATCAAAAAATTAACATTATCATATTTTATTGCGCAAAAGTATTAAGTTGTGAGTAAGTTGTTACCTTTTCCTGCCCCACCAAAATATTCCAAAGTTTTACAGAAATCCCATTGTTGTATATCATTATATTCACGTTTAAGTCCATGAAGTGTTCGTTCGATGGTATATCCTTCGTTGTTAAGAATAAAGATAATGGGTTGAATATTTTGACGTATCATGGTGGAAATTTCTTGTACGGTCACTTGACTTTTTTTTTTTTTTTTTAAAAAAAAAAGAAAAAAAAAAAATTAATAAAATTACGTAAATTTTTTCAAATATTAAATCATCTATAAAACTATATATATAATTCTAGATAATTAGAAAGATGACAAGAGAAATATTAAAATGCCGTTGCAGTGAAAGTAAAAAATGCTCTGCTCCTTTAAATTTTGATTTCGAAACACAAACGGTATAACTTACAAAGATCCATCTCCAACGAATAAAATGACGCGTCTTTTCATTTGATTATTTCTCGCAGCTAAAGCAGCGCCCAAAGTAGCACCGACGCTATATCCGATACTTCCGTACAAGATTTGACTAATAAATGTTGCACCTTTAGGAAACTTAATGTCCATTAATCCAAACATTGAAGTACCAGTATCTGCTATAATAATATCATTTGGTTTTAAAAATTTTGAAGAAATCTCTCTCCAAAACCAATTTTGAACAATCCGTTTAGATTCTATTTGTTCAGGAAGTAATCGATATTGATATGGGGGTTGAATTTGTGGATTATAATGCAAATCTTCCAAGCATGACGTGATTTTAGGCAAGATTTGTTTCAATGAAAGATCTTCGTAACGTGCAAAGAAAACTTTCACATTTTCGTGTCCAAATTCTATGGTTTTTGCTTGATTTACATGGTAAGAAAATCCTCTAGACAAATTAATAAAGAAATTAGTTATTAAAGAAAAGTAAACTAATTAATATGATGGACTTTAATTACCCCGTGTTGTAATCTGACTTGATCGCACCGACAGAAATGATTAAATCAGCATTTTCAACTTCACTTCTGATATGAGATTCGCTTACATTTCCAATATAAATTCCACCAAATTGCGGATGATCTTCAGAAATAATCCCCTTACCCATTGGCGAGGTAAAAAATGGAAGACCAGTTTTTTCAACAAATTCCAATAGTTCATTAGTAGCATTATAACGGGAAGTTCCAGCATCGACTAGAACAATTACACGATTCGCTTTACGGATAATTTCAACTATTTGGTTTATAGCAGCATATTCGACATCATGATGATTTTTGGGTAAGGATAAACTTAAAAGATCCTCCGAGAGATCTGTGGCAACATCAATTTCTTGATGACAAACATCAAACGGTAAGGAGATATAAACTGGTCTCGCTTTTATATAACATTCTCTCAATACTCGATCAATCTCGTATTTTGCATTGTTTTGATTGAGACAAGTTTGGGCTACCGTAATTTCTTCGTACATTCTCTTGTAAATTTTAAAATCGCCGTTGCCAAGGGTATGATGCAATATTGCCCCCTCGGATTGAGATTTGGTGGACGGGGTCCCTACTATATGTACAACTGGAACTATTTCCGAGAATGAACCCGCGATGGCATTGATTGCCGAAAGTTCACCTACCCCAAAAGTTGTTATCAAGGCCTAAAAATATGATAAAAAGAAATATTAACCACGAAAACTTTTTCTGAAGAAACGGCAAAACTACTTACGGAGATTTTATTAATCCTTGCATAACCATCAGCTGCATAACCACTATTCAATTCATTACATCCCCCAATCCATTCAATTCCTTCTTCATCTTCTACAAAATCCAAAATGTCCATATTGAAATCACCAGGTACTCCAAATACATGTTTGATACCTAATTCCTTTAATCTTTTAATTAAATAAGTTCCAACTTTCATCATTTTTCTTTCGAATGTTTTAGATGAGATGAGAATTTTTTTTTTTTATGTTGGAATTGTTTCTGACGTAATAATTGTATAATAAATACGAGGGCGAATTTATTTTATCTTGGGTAAGTATGGATTTGGGCGTTAACATTTAATTGAAAAATCACTTTCTCGCTTGTACATAAAAAGTTACATTTACTTTGAAAAATTTGACTCTAAAAAAATTTTTTTAAGAGTTCATTTTTTTTTTTTTTTTTTTTTTCATATGTAATGGTAGAGAACGGTTAGCTACGATCTGGTTAATTAACCATTAATATTAACCCTTTAATATATAAATAGAATACAGCGCTAACTCCGCTGATATATTATCCCTTCGTCTGTAAGACTTTCACACGCTACTATGTTTTATGCAGGCAAATTTGCCTGCGTTACAAACGAAGATAAAGCAAATTAATAAATAACTTCCGTTCGTTCGATGTTTGTCCTGTCAAACGATTTTAATTCATTAGATTTTTCTTTATATCGCGCAAATTTATTTTTTGGCAATTGAATGTCAAATCCGTTCGTTCGAATATTCGAATATCAATTAATGATCAGAAGCGAATTTCGAAGTTATTATACATTCAAAATTTTTTTGGGGGTTAAAATTACAACAAATTTCGATTTCTAATTCTAATAAATATAAATATATATATATATATATATTTTAATAATCAAATCCCGAATAGCGAAACTTTGATAATCTTTTTGCTCGTAAAAAAATTTAATTACGAATAACTTGGTATTATATTAATTTCTAAATAAAAGTTATAAATAAAAAAAATATCCTTTGAAAGTGTTAAATGGATTATATGTCTTTGAGTGGGTAAAATGAATCGATATCATCTTAATCTATCATTAAAATGGCCTCAACTTCATCAACCGTTCTTACCAAGATTGTATTAGGAAATTCATATCGATTTTTTGGATCTCTAATAGCATCGCTAACTTTTCTATAAGCTTCAATAAACATCTTACTTACTCTTTGATTAACTTTTTTAACTAATGGTTTTGGATGACCTTTGAGTTTAAAGGTATCACTATCTGTCAATGATAAAAATGAATCTAATCTTGCCATTATATTTGTTAATGATTTTGGATCCATATAATGCACGAGTGATAATGGCGTCTATTTATTGAGATGAAGTAAATTTTTGTGAGATTTATTTCGTTTCATTTTTCACTTGTTTTTTTAAACGAGGGAATATTTTATTGCTTACATTTTCATCCTTTGTTTCTATTGCTTGTACAATTGGTTTTAATCCAGATTGTCTTAAGAGATTTATATACTATAATAATATAATTATTATTAATAAAGTGATTATTCTAAATTAAATTTCGATTTAAAAATTTAAAAAAAAAAACCATTATTCAAACCTGTTCATCAACCAAGATTTCCAAATTTTCTTCGATTCTTCTCTCAATGTCCATAACACGACCGTGTGTGAAATCATACAAGGTTAAGGCAGACTATTAAAAGAAATTTATTAACTACTTTTTTTTTCACGTTAATAAAAAAAAAATTTGATATCTTAATTTCATATTTCACCTGAACATAATGAAGACAATTCACCATGTAAATTGCTTGATTAAATCTAGTTAAATCTTTTGCACCTAATTCACACATTTGAAATAAAGGATCTAATATTGCATCCAAAACCGTTTTAAAATCTGCTTCCCTTTCTGATGCTGTAACTAAAGAGGTCTCATATGATGTCATTATAGCTTTCTATAAATATCATATCAAAATATTTTAGACTGAAATCATCGTGGGGAAAATTCCTTTGACTCAATTCAATTTACCAATTGTAATAAAACTTCTTTAACTGCAGGTGGTGGGGACAAATCAGGACTTGGGGTCTTAAAAAAAAAAAAATTTAATACATAAAGGCATTAAAGTTGAAATTATTTGAATAAAATTAAATTACTTGAATAAATCTCAATAATTGTTCGGCTTTTGTATTTAAAGTATTATAAAACACTCTGGATGCAGTTTCTGTAATACTAGAGAAAACAAGTAAAAAAATGGTTAAGACTTAGTAATATAAAAAATTAATTTTTGTCTTGTTAACTTACATTTCAAGCGTATTGGATAAATTTGCATTGGGACCCAAAATTCTTGCAATGGTAATTTTATAAAATTGAATCAAATTTAAAATTCTATATCCTGTTATAGCACCAATTTGAGATCCAATAACTTGTTCTACACGAGTCTATAATATTAATGGAATCCTATTAACTAATTTGAACGAAGGCCATTTCACTTTAATCGAAAGGTATTATACCATAAGTGGTCGACAAGTTCCATCAAGGTCCCGATCCAACAAGTCTTGTATAATAATATCATCACTCTCTCTCACTAAATTTTCTTCTTGAGTAATTTCACCATTTAAGCCTAATAAATAAATATTTAAGAAATCATTATAAAAAATGTAGTAAAAAAAAATTTTTTATCGGTATTTACCTAGCTTGGGTTCAAATAATCCTTCTAAAAATTCCCTTTCACCGGCAACAGTTTGGTGAATCCATGCCAACATATCACCAACATAACGTAATGGATCATGCGAATGTAGCTCAATAGGTTTAGGAGTTCCTCCAGGACCTCCTCTTATTAAAGCATCCATGAAGGCTCTAGAAACGGAATTTCGTCGAATGTGAACGAGTTCTTCTAAGCAAGACCTTAATTAGGAGGGTAAAATAAATTTTTTTTTTTAAAAAAAAAAAAAAAACAAGGAAACTATCTCATTAAAACCATAACATGAATTTTGTACATACTGAAAAAGAACAGGCCGCTGTTTTAAAGCTTTCAGTGCTTTTCTCATTATAATTGGTACTTCCAACGATCCCCTACCTAAAGTTCTAGTTTCAGTTTGTGTCCATCTATACAATTTGTCAAACGCCGTTTCTTGACAAGCATTCATCCTTTCCATAATTTCCAAACTTAATTTTTTTTAAAGAAAGAAATATATAATAAATACAATTGATCTAATTTCACAAGATTTTGATAACTTAAATTGTGTATATACCCGGCTCTTTGATTTTCAGTAATTAAAAGTGCATCACAATCTCCATGAATTTGTTGTAAATGCTTCAAAGCATCAAAGAATTCAATTCCTACCTCCGAATCAGGTGATGTTAACACATGAATTTCTTTTTCGGAGAGAGTAAACCTTTTTAAGAATGCATCTATTAAATTTTTCCTTATTTTACACGTTTCCCTAAATAAAATCAAATAATAATAAGTATTAAAGTTTTGTTATATTGTAATTTAGTGAGCTAACCTTTGAGATTTTAAGCCATCACTTTGTTCTAATAAAACTGCCGTTTGTTTCTTTGCGGATTCCAAACTTTTTCCAATTTCATCACAAAAAGTATTCATATCTTTAACTTCTGATTCAATAACCGCTAATTGCTAAAAAAAAAAAAAAAAAAAAGAAAACAAAGTATTATAATTAAAAGAATTTTCATATTTCAATAAGAATTTATAATAAATAAAATAATAAACTTATACCTCCGTAATTTTACCAAAAATTTCTAAAAATTTTCTATTAGTTTCAATAGATTTTTGTTCGATCTTACCTCTTAAATTTCTACGAGCGATCATAGAATTTTTATTATCATCATGATTATAGAATTCAGATAAAGCTTCTAATGCTACTTTAGTTTTCGTATCATCTATTGGATTAAGTAAAATTTTGGAAACTTTTAGTGAGATTGGATTATCTTCTTGTGGTGGAGGAGTTGTTGGGGTTTTTGTCGCAATATTAATATTTGATGAACGTACCAGGGGAGGTGTAATTGGTTTTACAGGATCAACCATTTTCAATGAATTTAAAGTTTTTTTTTTTTGTTTTATTGTTTTTTCGGAAACAAATGATGCTAGCGTGGTACATGAGATCCTTTCACGTGACTTATTTGATCTCCAAATGTGGGGCTTTTCATATTTTATTACGGGAACGGTTATGTATTTAAATTAATAAAGCACGCATCAAAGCTGATTTTATAAAGGAGATCATCTGAAATTCCGAATTATAATGAAACTTACATTTATTGCTTTTTATTGTCACCTTTGCCCTACGAATTTATTTATACGGCCCGAAGGAATTCATTTTAATCACTGGGGTTGTATATTTTTTGTGATCAGCACATGACCGTCTGTCCCATCACCATAAAAAAGAACTCGAAATAATGTTATTTTTTTTGATTAAATCAATTTTTTTTTCAATTGAATTTTTAGCCACCATTGATAGGAATATCCCAAAATAGATCGCCCGAAATCCAATGGTGTAACAACTTTACATATTATGTTTATTATCACACATCATAAACATTGACACAGAGTATCAAAAATAATAAACAAGTTGTTTAACCGAAAAGGGAATGAATTCAAAATCATTGTACAATGGAAAGAATAAAAAAATTGAAATATTTCATTGATAAATTGACTGAATTCAGGACGAAAGATAATTTTTTTTTTTTTGCTCATGAGTATCTTTAATCTTCTTTATAAGGAAATAGATGAAACAAAAGTATATAATTTTATAAATGGACATTTTTTGCTCAAATAGTATAAAAAAAAGCTTTATTTGTATATAATTTTATAATTAGCATATAGATTAAATTCTTTTTCATCAGAATTTTTTTTTTTAAATAATGTTTACAATTGAGGCATTACGAAGGCCAACGGAGCCAAGATTTTTTAAGTTAATTCGATTAGGATACATGATATGTTTCTTGTTTATATTAGGTTATTTTTTGTTTCTCCAAATCAGATCTTTTACAATTGGGTTAGGTAAACCAAACATAGTTATAAGTCATTCAAGAGTACGTCCAAACTTTCCAGGTAATTTATTGAAAATTCTTTCAATCATTTCCGGAATATCAGAACTTTAATTTGTTTATCTTAGGATTTACCATATGTCCGAATGAACCTAACACAACTCGTTATTTAAATGACCCTGAAACGGATATAACAACCTTCTTGAAAAAACGAACACCTCAAGAAACGACTCCACCAAATGAAACGACACCACCCCTTCCGGCAACAAATGATTATAGTTTTGAGATCACGTGTGAATTTCGTAATGTATACGGACCGGGAATCTTAACAGGTGCATTAGAAGATCCCAGGAAGGAAGAAACTATACCTTGTGATCTATTCTTACGTAAAGGATTAGGTTGTTATCAGTTTCGTCCTCAACCGGAAGAAACCAGTGATGATGATAAAAATGATCCGTCATTCGTTTATGAGAATTATGTGATATTTAAAATTCGTAATACGACGCAAGCATCCCTAGTACCTTATTTCGCTTTATTTTTTGATCGATATTTTCATAAAGGAGATGATTTTAAATTCATCTCCCGTCTTCCCCCTGATCAACCAAAATTACAACAACAAAAAGCCATAATATATAATTGGAACTCTATTGATATTACTAAAACGAATTTTTTTGAATATAGCATTGCTATATTACAAGCTTACTCAACTCCTTATTTGGGTCAACTTGGATTACCACCGGATGTCAATCTTCTAAAGTTTGAAGTTGAAAAGGTTTTATTACCAGACATGAACGTAGATGGGGAAATTGTTTTTATCGTTAAACCTAAACAACCTTATCAAATTCGGTATGAAGCAGAATTTTATAATTCTCATCGTAAGTAGAAAAAAAAGTCGAAGGAAAAAAAATTATTATTACTATTATTATTATTTATTATTATGAAATTATTAACAGGTTTCATTTGATTTATTCCAATAGCTATAAACATTGTCGCAAACTTTGGAGGTTTTTATGGTGCCGTTATTGGATTTTTTGGCTTTTTATTTGGTAGCCCAAGACTTTCACCATGGTACAATACATAGCATACATAAATAAATATTTTTATTTATCGAGAAATTTCTTTTTTTCATTAACAATTCTTCATTCATTTATTAGGGGCGTTTTTCAAAGATATTGTTTCAGATGTTGGCCGTGCAGAAGAAGTTTCAAGAGACATTTAGCAGCACGGTACGTTTCATCAGCCGGTATACCATTGGGAGAATATGTTGAAGAACGTCCTGAAGGTTCTACCTTAGAAAGGCGTGTACAAATTTTAGAGACTTTGCTAAAAGAATATTATATCGATTCTTATTATTTGGACACTTTAAGGGAGACTAAAATAAGATATCAGTTGCAAAAAGAAAGATATCATCGTTTGGAAGGATTGGCAGAATCAGAACTTTTGGTGACTGATGATGATAATGAACAGTTGAATGAAATTAAAATTGATCAATGAATGAAAAAATTATCTTTAATTTAGTAATTTTGACTAGGTTTTTTTTTTTTTTTTTTTTTTTTTTTTTTTAAAAAAAAAAAAAAAAATTATTGTAATATAAAAAAATTTTGGTTATTTAATATAATATATCTATAAAAAGTCATACCAATCAAATTTCTGCTTTACTTGAGACGGTGGACAGCAATTATTTGAATTGATAACAAAAAAATTTTTTAAAAGCACACTCAATTTGTTCAGCTAATTAAAATCTAATAATTGACTTTTGTTGTTGACAATATTGGATTTGCATGCCACTTCCTTTTTAGATCAGGCATTCTATTATGTTTTGATTTCAAATTTTGTGATGAGTTTATTTATGCTCGTTTACATTCTGTCAAAATCATTTATCAAGTGACAAATACGCGTTCGTTATACTGTACATTCATTAGAAGCAATAGATTAATTGATATATTATCCACAATATTCATCATATCTACAAATAGTAATGTTGATAACATGCTTATGTAATTGGTAAATATTTTTTGATTACATCTTCAAAGAAAATGGAAACGTGTGACTTGTAAATCGGCAAATTTACGCCATAACATTCCGTGAAATAAGTAGTATGAGAAGTAATGAAGGAAACTTAAGTTAGGTAAATGAAACGATTTGAAGAAGTGGAAATAAACGAGCCAGGATGTACACATGATTTTTTTAAATACACTCCACCCAAGTTATTACTTTTTAATATTCTATCCAAATAAATAACTATTAAAAAAAAAAATTTAATAATTTGTATAACTTCTTGATTAAAATTTAATCTTAAAGTTATGACGAAACGAATTCCACAACACGTGTCGATCAGATTAACCAAAGGAATTAACCAAAAGATAATTTATCAAAGAAAACTTTTTTTTACAAAGTTATAAATTTTATAACAGCTAATTTCATAAGTTACGGGACAGACGAGAACATTTATAAGGATTTGGAAAAGCCAACCACATTTATATATGGGTAAAAATACTACTTTTTTTAAAACTCTTGTCCATTTTTTGCTCATGATTTAATTACTTTGTAATTGTGAGTAAATGGAAAAGCGGAAATTAATCATTAAAATAGTAGTATTATGCCGCTATATTTTGAACGTAACGATTAATGTTTTTTCTTCAAAAAATTCTATACCGAGTTTTACCGAAAAATTCTTCGATCACGTGATTTTGGCTCGCATTATGCTTAATCCCTAAACCCTGGCCTAACCCTAAATCTAAGGATGTGATGGTTATTGTGTGACAAATATGACCTCTTTTCTGAAAAAGCTGATCTACTACGCAGGCAGAATACTAAATTTAATAATATTTCAATTTAAAAATTGAGCATTTTAAACAGTTCCATCAACAAAGCTTGGAAGTTCTTTACCTAAACAGTTATAATATCAGCATAAGTTTTCAGAATACTTAAATGCGAAGAGTGTAATACAGGTGATAAATAATTTGGATCATGTGACTGAAGAATTTTTTAGATGCTCTTGAGGCAGAGACCCAGAAAAATTCTGATATCAAATCATAATTTTTATCATAATAACAGCAAAAATTCCAATTTTATTCTGTTAAAATTGTATATTTATTTATTACTATTTTAATTATTAAAATACACTATAGTAAGATATTTAAGTGATTTCAGACTTAAATTTTACATATCATCATCTAAAATTTATTATATATAGAAAAACTCCTTTCTATCACATAAGAAAAGATTGATAACTATATATAATTACAGTAGCGATCATAAGTATGCAGCCGCCTGAGATCGTCTAAAATTATTATATAACTACCCCTTAAATTTCTCAGAAATATAATGTAACACAATACATGATCACCTGTAAATTTATAAGTGTCAATGATACAAAAAAAAATTTAGATGAT
>CAJVPP010000920.1:0-24607 GCA_910592005.1 Funneliformis mosseae | reverse complement strand
TGTATTATGTGATTTTATTTTATAACATATGATTTAGATAATTGTTTATCTATTATAACCTTTTATTTGAATAGTTATTCCTAATCTCTTATTTATTTAAAAAGTTTTTCTTTTCATTGATGAGGTTAAGTGATTTAACATTTTGTGATTTCTTGATTTTACAACATATATATATTATCATATAAATTTTAAATATTATATTCTATATATAATATTAATATAAAGAATATATTATTATTATTTTATTTATTTATTTTTTTTTTGAATAGTTTATTAGTTTATTATAATAAATAAGAGATTAATATTTATAAGTTAAATAATTATTTCAAAATATAAGCTAATGCAAAAAGATTTGTATCTCATTTAAAAAGAAAAGGATTTACATCAAGAAAAATATTATAAAGCTAAATAATATGAGCTGAAAAAAAATATATATATTAGAACAGCTTTGAATAAACATTTTTCACTTAGATTTTTTGTTTTATTACCTATAGTTTCCTCATGAAACGAAGTGGTGCACCATTAACTAATAATGAAAAGTCAATAGTAATCTCTGTTTATAATTATTTTTCAGAAATTAACTTTAAAACAGAGAACCATCAGAAGATCACATTACGCAAGTGGGTTTCTAATGCATTAAATATATCAGAAAGTATAGTTAGAGTAGTTGTAGCAGATTGAAACAAACGTGACAATAACACTTTTACGCTGCATAAAATTCTTAGTTGACTTAAATTGCAATCTGATAAAAATATTTCAGAAATTTTACGTACGAAAATTTTAAATTCTAATAAAACGGCTGAACAACTTTCTATACATATCTTATGACAGTTTCTTGCTAAAAAAGGATATAACTTTTCTAAATGGAAGTTTCTTCAAATACTACACTGGTTAGGCTTTTATTATAGTCAGGAAGAATGTAGAAATCTCCTCCATGAATCACCAAATAATATTGCATTTTGTAATTGTTATTTTCATTTTCATTTACCAATTTAGAAGGCTAAAATGATATTTCACGTTATCTAAAAGTTTTTCTTGATGAATCATACTGCCACTTACATCATAATATTTGCAATACATGAGTTCATAATGTTATTTTGGCATCTGTTGGTGGTAATTTTTGAAGCAATTATTATATTCTAAAATGGATCTTCCAACAAGCTAAATAGTAAACTTGTTTTTAATTCTGTTCATATTTGGAATTCAATAATTAAACCTTCAAGTAATAGAGGAAGAAAAAGGAATAATATTAAAGAATGGAATGATGTTTCTGATGTTGTTAAAGAAGCAAATATTATTTTCAACCAAGTAGATTATCATGGAAATTTTACTGCAAAAATTTTTGAGGACCTTTTTTTCAACTCTTTGCAAAACCTTCATGAAAAATATGGGTCTGTATGTATTTATATGGATGGGGCAAGCTATCATAAATGACGGGTTAAAAGTATTTCAACTTCGAATGCAAAAAAGCAAAAAATTATTGATTGGTTAAATGCACATGATATTGCTTTTTCAGATGAGTTAAGAAAACCAAAACTTTTGGAATTGATTCAAATAAACAAAGAAAAGGTTCCATTTTTATGTGTTAAGATTGCAGAACAATATGAACATGAAGTTAATTTTATCCCTCCTTATCATTGTGAATTGCAACCTATTGAAGGCGTTTGATCAGTTGTGAAGGATGAAGTTACGCAATCAGATTCACATCCAAACCTTTTATCTGTTAGAAGTACACTATTAAATGCATTTAAAAAAAAAATTTCTTCAAAGTCATTGTTGGATTTTGGAGAAGAACGCTTAAAAATACTAAAAAATATTTTGAGTCTGATGAGAATATACAATTAATGGATGAAGAATTTGACGCTTATGGTAGTTCCGATGATGATCACGTGATATGACGTAATTTTTATATTATATCTTTCCCAATATAGTGATAATATTCGAATTAAAAAAAAAAATTTACATAATAAAAATTTTTTATCGATGCAATATCTGAGGTACGAATCTTTTTGCACCGGCCCATATCTATATATTTATATATATATATATATTTATTTATTTATTATATATTTATAGAAAATGTCAAATTATTATGTATAATAACGAGATTTAAAAGTCTTTTATGCAAGCCCATATTTTTTTTTTTTTTTACTTTAGTAGACAAACTTTTTTCTCATAAAAAAATTGATAATGACCTAATTTCTTTTTAGAAAATAATTTCCTTATTGATTTTTCTTTCATTAAAATTGGCTTTTTTTTATTTTACTATTTACTTGGATTAGTAATCAATTTGATGTATTTGGAGATTACTGAATCATATGCTATTTCCGCGAAAAGTTTTTGCGCTGACCAATAAATTTTTACCCAAAATTCAACCAACCCAGAGCAGACCTCTAATCACGCTATTCTTGGGAAAAAGTTCAATTGTCATGAATGTTTAATTTTTTCGTCAAAAGAATATTCAAGTTTCTTCAAAATTGAATGGATTTCTCATAATTCCGTCTGATAATGTTGAAGAATGCTTTGCTTTTAGGAGACCTAATTGTCTAACATGATAGAATAATGCAAGAAAAGTCTTCGCATTTACTAACTAATCCATTATATACTTAATGGATAGCTGAATATCCAACTACGAGAGCTTGGTGTTCTGCAAGAAATAACCTTCTAGTTCTAATTCATGTACTTCATTCACTAATGTATTGGTTTCTCAATTTATTATTATACACCATCTATATATTTAATCCAATTAAATGTAAAAAAAAAAATCCTCCGATAATTTTTGTTGGAATTAGAAAGGTTACTATGTTATACTTTACATTTATTAAATTTTGGAATTTATAAAAAAAATATATATATATTTTGGAGGATAATTTATATATATATATATCTCCTACAAATATCGACAACCTAATGCTTTCTTTCTACCCACTCCCACTAAAATTAATTTTTATGTTAAAAAAATAAATGTTCAATGTATTTTAGATACTTAGTCAATTCTTTTAAGATATTTGGGATCAACCCAACCTCTTCCTTGAGTCTCTTCATTAACAGCAAACCACCATTCACCACCCTCATCAAGGTGTATAATTTTTAATAAACTATCTTTTTCAAAAGTTAACAAATTCTTTTGTTTTGAACGTTTTGTAGTAATTGCTGTACAAAAAAATATTGCTTTATCCACTTCTTCTTGCTCAGTCTCCTCATTCCCCGTCAATGTAATTTCATCGTCATCAACAAGAGTTGAATTATTTAATGATCTATTACTTCTACTATCAATTATACTATCTGTTAAATATTTTCCATGTGTATATTTATTTTCTGGTTTTTCATGAAAAATATTAAAATTATTGACAAATGGATTTTGATCAGATTTTATTCCCAAATAATCCTTATTTAATAATAAATTTTGATACAATAATTTTGAATGTTCTATTGGGAAATAAATGCAAACTGTTTAAATATGTAATAGCTTAAACAATTTGATTAAAAACTAAATATGCATATATGTACATACCTAAATCATCTTCCCATAATCCACCTTTTCTGTTGTGATCTTTTGGCACTGAAAATAATGAAACGAAAATATTATATTAATTTATGAATTAATTAACTATATTGTATTATATATATTAAAATAATTTACCTAAATAATATTTTAAATCATCGGCTTTCCTTGAAGATCCATATGAACCTGACCAACTAGACCTTTTTCCTCTACCGAGCTCATTAAAATCTGTTCCAAACCCTAATTATAAATATGATATAATCAATGTTAATTACATTTCATTATTGTTGAAATTATCTGTTTTTTAAATTATTGAGTTACCTTCAGGATTTTTTAATATATTAAGTTCTAATTTTTCTTCCATTTTTATTCTTTCATAATGTTCTTTGTACTCCGTAACTACATCCATTTCTCTCAACACCAATTCTCTATCACGTGAAACATGATCTAATGCTTGAGAATCTACAAATTTATAATAAAATTGTCTAAAATCCATTCCCATCCGTTCATAAAGTTTTGATTGTATTTTAATTAATTCTTGCACAATTATGTCAAAATATTGTGTCATGAGTACAAAAAAGTCAGGTAACTCTTCATGTAATTGATCTGAAATTGATTTAAAGGCATCTGCGGATTGCTGGAGATGCTTATCAAGCTATTCAAAATAATAAAAATATTAATAAATAATTATAATCTTTATTTAAAAATTTAATGAAGAGATATATAAAATTTAACTTACTGTTCCACCTTTAGATTTTATTGTCTCTGCTCTATCATAATCCAAAATTTTTTTTTCTCTTTTTTTCATAACCGCAGCAGGTGCTTTAAATAACTCCAAAAACCTCTCGATCTGCGGTATTATATTTCTTCTGACTTCTTCCTCCTAAATTAATTTTTTTTAAAAAAAAAATGGGGTTGATATAGTTCTTATAAATCAAATAAACTTATTTTGATAATATACCATTTCTATTCCATGTGTTGATGTAAGTTCCTTAATAGCTTTTGCATATTCCACTACTTTTCTATTTTCCTCTTTAGACTTGAAAAATTGAATTCCAAGTGTGTTTAAATCTTCAAAAGCGGCAGCAATACGCTGTTGATCTTCAAAGAATACTAAAAATGAAAAATTACTTTTAATATCATTACAGAAAATTCGAGTATAAGAATTAATTGCAAGATAAATAATTATCCTTACCATTAACGTCTCTCACCCAATCCTTTACATCTTTTATCAATTGCATTCCTTGTTGTTCTAAATTCTTGAACTTTATTACATATACTTTGTATAATTCATCTTCACGAGCTTTGGATAAACCAGTAGCGTATTTAATCTATCAAATAAAGAATTTGTAAATATTATAATAAATCGTACGAAAATTGTTTTTATTATCGATCCTTAAATTTAGCATACCATTTGACCCCTCCTTGTTATTGACTTTGTTATACCATGACTATTAAAAATATACATATATTAGTTTATTGTTAACTATTATTTGAAACAAAATCAAAAAAAAAAAACAGGAAATAATGTTTGGAAAAATTACTAACACAAGCTATTATTATATTTATAACAAAATAATTTCTATTAGTATAAATAAATTTTTTAAAGAATATAATTCAAAGAAACCTATTTAAAAACTTACATCAGCATCCGTTTTTTTCTTACTACCAACTATTTTTTCAACAATATCTTTCCGTCTTTTGATCTCATTTATATTTTCAGCAACCTTTTGTATTTCTTCGAAGGCAAGCTTTAGGTCGTCATAATCTGGATGTAAAGGACTTGTGAGTGATAAAATTTGCTAAAAATAATAAATGAATATAATTAGGAGATCAATCTTAAAATAAAATGATATGATATATAGATTAAGAATTCAAATTACCTGCAATAACAGGGGATATTTTAATACACGCTGCACGGGTTTAATTAAAAGACTCGCTATATCCCAACTTCGTGTTCGACCTTCACATAGATTTTTACATTTCTTTTTTAAAATAAGAATAAGAATAAGAATAAGAAAAAAATAATAATGAATTTAAAGAAAAATTTTTTTTTTTTAAAAAAAATAAAATAAAAATAAATAGGAACCTGTAACCATCCTTGAACATTATCATCATTGTCAAATTCTTGAAGCTTTTGAACAGCGGCTTCATGCCTTTTACAGTATTCACCATATACTGATTCCATTCTACTCTCATAACCATCTTGCATTGTTATCTGTTTACAATTAAAATTATAATAAATATCAAATAAGGATAATATAATATCAAATTATCTACCTTTCTTCGAAAGTCAATCTCATACCGTCTGTAAAAATGCTGCTCCTATAAATGTGCTATAATTTTCATTCTCTAAATTGTCAACATTATCATCTGAATCTTTCATACCAGCAGCCCTTTCCAATAATTCAGAGAATTCTGCTGAAAAATCAATTACTTCAGGTAAATTACTAAATATTGCTTTACAATCATAAGGGTTGAAAATAGGAATTTCTTGTGCTGGAATTGAATAAACCTAAAAGTTAAAATAATTATGATTAGTCCATGCATTTTTATCATAACAATTTATAAATCGTTCTTACCTCTTCCAAGAGTACCATATCATGGAAAAAGTTCATTTCTGTTTCAACAAGTTCTTTTGTGACATTCCATAATTTCTTCCTTCTCTTAATATCGTTAGCATGTCGTTCTTCTTTAACTGTAGCCCCACTTGGAGCACTTGGAGGCGATATTTCACTTTTAGGTCTTTTATAAAACTCTACTGCCAAAGTTGTGGAAGGGCAAACTAAATCAGTTGGAGTTTTTGGAGAAGGTATAGGTGGTAATGCTTTTGAAGTCTCAAAGTTATGCTCAGCCTCGAGATTCCGCTGTATCGTTGGTGATATAACCAGAAGACTAGCTATGCTCTCTCTTTTTGCCTTGAAATCTTCCGGCGATACAGAAGAAATTGATTTTTTTGTTGAAGATGGTACATCATTGTAAGGCTTATTGTTTGTCAAACGTGAAATTGACAAAGTTTTAGTTAGTGGTAATTTTACAGATTTAGTCTCAATCTCTGGTAAATAATTATCCTCGGCTACATCTATCCATTCCCTACTGAAATTTACAAAGTCGTCGTCATTTATAGAGATATGGTCTGATTGTTGAGATATTGATGTGTGATTAAAAGATCGCGATTTTCCAGGTAATTTTTTTAATGGAGGTGTATTATTATTTTTACCATTATTAATATTCGTATGTGCACGTGTTTTGCTACCATTGTTTGTATTAATATAAATTGTAGTCGTTGATTGTAACCCTCTTTCCGGACTTTTCGAAATTGTATGGGTGGTAGTGAGAGCAGTTGGCCTTTTGGTAGGATTCGGTATCTAGATATGATGAAAGAAACTCAATTAATTACATAAATCCAACTTTTGGTTTTAGTACTAAAAACTTTTTAATACGATTATATCACTCACAGCCCTATCTTGAACTTGTTGAAATTTCGCTTTAATATCATCAAACACTAACGAGCTCTCATCAATTTCGATCGAATCATTTGTCATCTGATGTTCATTTGAAAATGATTTTGATTTTTTAATGGTCACATTTGGATTTGGCGATCGGGGGCAAGATGGAACCACGCGAGACTTTGCGTTTGAACCATCTTTTGAATCCTCAAATAAATTTGATAACCTATGAACGTTCGTTCCACGAATTGGTGTTGTATTTGTACGCTTTGAAAGGACTGAGGATGAATTTGGGTCGTTATCAACTTTATTAAATGTTGTTGATAATTTTGATGGTTTTGGTCTCGTAGGTGGTGGAACTTTGGGTTTTGGATTTACTTTTGGGTTTCGATTTCTATGCGTAGTCTGTTCCATTAATTATGAAACATATAACTCAAAAACTGTGTATAGAGGTTTAACAAGGAGTTATATTTTGCGAGTTAAATTAAAATATAACGTACTCGTTTCTCTCTTGAGAAGAAAACTTTTAGATTTACACCATTTATTAAAAAATGATATTATCAATTATGAAATAAAATAAACTTACTTTTTAAGGCGTTACTTACGGAAAAATAAGATATTTGTCAGAGGTGTCTTTGTTCTATAGTAATAGTCACAAATACAACAAAAAATATATAGTTATATATATATATATATATTCGACGTCACTCTACAACAAGGTTATAGAAGGAACAAAGACAAAGGTAAAGAGGGTGTTTGTTTGTTAGTTAGTAAAGGACGAAAAAAAAAAAAAAAAAAATGGCGATTAAAAAGTTGAAATTTTTTTCCACGTTTTCACTTTTCAATATGAATGTGCCACTAAATATAAATGATTTTTTATTATAGGTTTAAAGTTAAATTCATTTATATTATTTTATTATTTATATTACATTAAATTAATTTTTAACACGTGATTAACCGATCTTTTTTTTTGTGGGGAACAAATTAGATTTTTAATCTTTTGAATCTTATGAATTATTTGACTTCCCTTTGGAACCAAGCAATCATGTGAATTAAGAAGTCGATTTTTAGTTACACGAAAGATGAAACATTTCGCGAACTATGTGTGCGTAGAATACAAAGAAACTAACCCCCCCAAAAAAAAATCAAATTGGTTAAATATTTTTTAAAATTTACTGATTCGGTTCATTCATTTAATTCAAAAGATTTACATAAATCGATTCAATGAAACGAAGATTCACGTTTGAAACGATTTTTTAAGATGAATTTTTATTTTTTTTTTTTCGTTAAATCGACTTCATATCTTAAACATTGGATACAAATTATAAATAGATATCAAAAAAGATTATTCATATGTAAACATACAGTATTTGATGAAAAATATGATTCTTTTTTTTTTTTGTTACACTTCTTTTTATCGAGTTCAATTTGCATATAACATTATTGTTTTACAAAGATTTGTCCAATAATCAAACATAATTAAAAGATATACCTTACTGTAAATGGTTTATCATAAATGATTAGCTGCATCAAAATACAAATTGATTTGAAACAAATTTAACATATTTGTATTGTCCTTAATTATTGTATCATGTGGTCTCTTTATGTCAGAAAATTTTAATAACTTGTCAGGAAATTATTTCTTCTCGTGGCTTTGTGCCAGAATTACCATGGATTTTGACGTTTCATAATTTAACGAGAATTCCCCAAAATTTATTGGAATTCCCGTGTTTTAAGGGCGTTCAATGAATAATCCGTTTTGTGAACCTTTTTAATTGACTTGAGCTTTGATGTGTAACACTTAACAATAAATAAATGATAGAATGTCAAAATTGGTGACACTTTGTGTTACAAAGAATGCTGCGATCAACGATAGTTTTATTGACAAAAAAGTACCACTCATTTATGGAAATAGGTTTCAAAATGGTTTTGTAATGGTCCCATTAAATGACCATAGTATATTCTATCTTGTGTGACGTAGTATCAGATAATGTGATAATTAAATGAACAAATTTCGGGCGAAGCAATGTATTGTCACATTTTGCGATGAAAAAAATGAAAAAAAAATCCCCAAAGTTAATTTCCGTAATTAAAAGTTTTAGTCCGATTTCTTTACATCCTTTTAAATGGCTCGCAGCAATAGCATAATATTTGGTTCTTAGATTAACTACTAATTCTATAACTAACCCTGGTAATTCATCACAATATTGTTAGATGTTTCTAAAATAACGCGGTCACATTGCGGCTTTGAGGTATAAACGAATCTTGGCGCAGCATGTCCAATAAAATATTTCGGGTTCACATCGAAAGTTCGAAAGATAAATGTAACATGTTAGGACTGCAAAAAATTAAAGTTCCGCCTTAATTGGCGAATTTATCATGTAGTACAGACATCAATGTTTTTTTGTATGTATACTAACTAATTTTCCTAGCATAAAGACGTAAAATTAAAAAAAATTAAAATGGCTTCACTATTTATGGAAAATGAAAGCCCTTATTAAGATAAGAATAGAAAATTAAGTTGCGTCACGAACTATTTTAAATATAAAATGGCTTAAATTAAAAATTTCATTATCATTTTTAATTACGCCTCACTTAAAGTAAATAAATTTAAAGCCAACCAAAAGAAAAAAAAAATATATATATATATTTATTTATATTTCTCTTAAGCATTTTATATTATTTGTAACGATTTATTTGTTTTCCTCGCTACCATCGCAATAACTATGGCACAAGTTCCATTATACACATTCCCCGTAGATGATGGTACCAAAAGTTACCATGTTAAAGGGGGAAGCGATGTAAATATTTTTATAGAAGAAAAAGGAGATCCAACCAAAACCACCATTATACTTTCAAGTGGATTTTTACTTCGAGGACAAGTTGGGATCTCAATGGATTGATCCTAAATTATACCAAAAGTTTCATCTTGTAAGATATGATTATCGTGGGATGGGTAATAGTGATAATCCAAATTACCCACTCGATTTAAATGCTTATGACCTTTTTGCTGTGGTCACCAAGCTCTTAAAATTATATTAGTTGGATGGTCAATCGGTACACCTGTATCTTTAACTTTTATGAAAAATTATCCGAATTTAAGAATTGATGGTCTCGTGTTAATCCAGTGGTGCGGTTCATTGTTTAAAATCACCTAGCGATCATTTAGTTCTTGCCACCGAAAGTTTACTTGATCCTCAAGGAAATTTTGAAAAAGTTCTTTTTGGAATGAGTGAATTATTTATTAGTTTCAAAAGATTAAGTGATCAATTAAATTCACTTGCTAGTACGTATCATATATATTATTTTTCCCCTAAAAAAAAAAAAAAATACAAAATTGATCTATTACTTTACTTTCGATTTGCATATTCTTTGGAGAAAAAGACATATTTATTGATTAAGAACATAGTCTTTATTTTGCTTCTCATAGTACAACTGCTAGTTATAAAGATGTTGGTCATTGTCCTTTATGGGAAAACATCAAAAGAACTTAACAAAGATATTATGGAATTTGTTGAAAAAGTTTAACCTACTTTTTTTTTTTTTAAAAAAAAAAAAATTTATATATATGTAATATATTAATAGTAAATTCAAATTTACAAAATTTTATTCTTATTTGTCTATTTATATTTATTAACTAGATTTGCAAGGAATGCAGTATTCTTTTATGCGGATTTAAAGTCAACATGTTAAAGCTTGCATTAAAAGTATGGAAGAGTCGAATGATTTGTACAGTCTCCCGTATGCGGTTAAAATTGGTTTTTAATTAAGCATCACAATCAGTCATAATAAAACCCACCCATAGCATTAAAAGGAAAGCATACCACAAACATAGTTTATTACTATTTATTTTTATTATAATTCTAAAAATACAATTTCTAATAAGTAAAAAAAATACAAAATTATTTACATAAATATATCATGATTCCGTTGAGATGATTTCAACTGGATCAGTTACGAAAATCATTTCAATAGATTCAACAGTATCAGGACCATAAACCTCTTCCCAAAATATTTCAATTAAATCTTTATAATCGATGCCAACAGCATACAAAGTAAGGTTCCAATAACCCTTATAAAATTGATTTTCCTGAAAATGTTCAAGTAAAGAATAAACAAAATCGAATTCAAAAATTTTATGATTGACAAAGAAAGCTTGCCTTTCTTCATGAGGTTGTAGACCATATAGACCAGCAATGTTATTGGCCAAACCCAAAAAATTTAAAATATAGTTATAATTATTCCAACTTTCAACGAATACTGAAGTATCATAATTTAATCTATTTAACCATTCTAAAGAAGTGGAAACTTGAAGTAATTTGATGTAAAGGGCCATTAAACCTAATAATGAAAATATTGGTTTGACTATGAAGGTGTAAAATAATTTATAAATTAACACAACTTTTGGTTCATATGTTGGTTTACGTAATGTAAATTTAACCGCATTTGATATAAAATCTAATAAAGGAGGTTCATGAAATTTCATTATATAAGATGATGGATTTAATAAATGAATGAATTTAAATAATGAAAATTCTGCAGTTTTTTGTATATTCACGATAAAATTTAAAAATACGATTCCCTTATTCATGATAGAAGTCGTTGTGATGAATGTAATTAATTGAAGTATCGTTGTGAATATTAAAGTGGCTAAAAATGAAAATTCAAGAAGATATCCAATCCCAATTGATGATTTGATGTATTCCTCTCTTGTCTTGGGTAGATTGATACCTTTACTGACAGATTCTTGTAACGAATCAGCGTTAAAATTAATCACATCATTTAATTGTTGAGATATAAATACGATATTCAATGTATATTGTAATAACAAAAAGATGACTTGAAAATATGTTAAAATTCCTAGTTTGGTATTTAAAAGATTATTTGATAAAGTACTTAGATATCTAACGCGATCTGGTAATTTCATATGAGATTGAAATTTCGTTCTGGAAATTGGTGCGCGTTTTGATTCTTTTAACAATTTATTGAGATCAAGAAATCCATCTTTCGCCGTCCAATATTCAATTTGGGATTGTGAATCCTCATGATCTTTCCCAAATTTTAACCAATCACAATACTGATCCCAAAATGGCTGAAGAGTTTTCGGTCTTGACGTGTCAGTTCTCGCTATATCATAAATTTCTCCTAACTTTTTATCGATTTCCTCTTCAGAAAGTGGGTTTGATGGTGGCATTTTTATCGATACTAAACTCTGTGTTTTTTGCAATACCCTTCTTGCCAATGGCGCCAATACCCATGGCAAACGATTTTCCCTCCTATGACTTTGATAACTTTTTGCACTCTTTCGACTTCTGATACTTAAATTTCGATTTTGTTCTCTGACTCTTATTTTTTTGTTTGAGTTATTACTTTCATAACTGTTAACGGTTGCTTGTCTTGATGGCGGTTTGGGTGTGTCTGGTGTTGATGGAACCGAATCTAAAGGTATCGGTTGAATCATTTTATCAATAGCGTTTTATTTTTTTAAAAAATTTAAAAAACAATTCAATCTGCTGAATTTGATTTTTGTCAAGGTTATCTTTTAAATGGTCTACTTAATTCGGGCTAATAGTTTTTTTAAAATATAAAAATTTAAAAGATGGATTCATCAAGAAAAATCACATTTTTATATAGTTTATGGGTCCGGTTTCATAATTCCGTATATTCTTAAAGCACATTGGAAAGTTAATCGTGAAACAGACCTTTTCTTTCATCTGATTCGGAAAGAATGGAAAGAAGACGCAGAACTTTCATGACTCACCTAAAAAATCATTATAAATTTTAAAATAGTGAAACCAAGTATCATAACTTATTACCGTAGTTCCATTATCATAATTAAATGTTAAATTATAAATTCAACAACTTTCATTAAAACACAAATATAGGTGTATTTTATGTTACGGTTCACGGAAAAGAAAGGTCCGAACTAATTTCTTTGGATTGTGCTACTCAATCTTTAATCGGAGTTTGCGGGCACGGTCTGCGCATCAAATCCGCCCAATGAATACCGATCTTCAACATGCTTATGTAAAATGTAAAAAAAAAAAAGGAAATTTTATAAGTAAATCTATCTAATTAGCCAGTATTTATCTACCCATGGGATAGATCGGACATCTCGATTTTATCACATAATGCGAGAAGCTTTGCTATTAACGAGGTTAGTAATTTAAAAAGAAGATATTTAAATATTAATAACAAGAAATTGGTACATTAAACTTTCATGATATTTCTGTATTACTAAGTAGTTAGTCTTTCATTTGATGTAAATGTTACTGAATCATTAAATATTTGCATGCTATTTTAAATAATTAGATTTCATTTTAGCATTACTAATATGAAAAGAATATTCAAAAAAAAACTAATTAATATTAAATAACTTCACCTTAAAAATTTGTAAATTCATTTTGATATTCTTCATAAAATTTCTCTTTCTATTCACTAAATACTATCATGAAGTGTTGAGGATAAAAAGTTAAAGTTTTACAATAGAAATTTAATAATACTGTAATTAATGCATAATTTTTTGAAATATTTCAATAATAAATCATTAATTTGTATATTACATATTTAACTTTTAAAATTAGGTATATAGTGTATAAATTTTGATTTTACCCTTTTTTTGATTAATCATTAGCAATATTATTATCATTTGTATCTTCATATCTTATCTATATTATTATCAAATACAATAAATTTTATAATCTTAAAAATTAAATAGCTTAATACCTTTCCAATAAAATATTTAATATAAAATTCCATAAAAATATTAAGTTTTATAACATATAATTTTTATGAATTTCAGTATAATATTTAAGTTTTTTTCCTTAGTAAAAACCTTAAACTTAATTTGAAAAAGTGAATAAAAACATACAAAAAATTTAGATAAAATATATATTTTATAATTCTTTAACACATGCAAAAATTATCGATAAAAATTATAGATAAAACTTATATTTTATAATTCTTTAACACATGCAAAAATCATGGATAAAAATTATAGATAAAACTTATATTTTATAATTCTTTAATACATGCAAAAATCATAGATAAAAATTATAAATAAAACTTATATTTTATAATTCTATAATTAAGTATACTAATATAATTCATCAAAGGATTTATATAGTATTTATATAAGAATATTTTTTAAATAAACAAATAGAATTTGCATAAATTAGTTTAATTTTAGATTATTCATAAGTTATATTATGTAAAATTAACTAAAATGAAAATTAAGAGTTTAGAGATATATAGAATTGATCATTTTTTTATTAATACAGTCCCTGGTGAAAGAATAACAGACACATTTTTTGAAGATATAAAAATTTTTTAATTGCAATTGTTTTTTTTATTATTTAAAGAGTAATACTAACTCAACATTTTTTATTATATAATTAATATTCTGTATGATCTCCTCTTGCATTGATGCATACTTGAACTTGATTTGATATATTTTTGATGTATTGAAATAATACACCATTAGTGTTTCACACAAATTCAGATTGGATCTGTCAGATCTGAATTCAACTTTTTTAAAGCTGAAAAGTTCCTTTTTAATAAAAAGGAACAAATTTTCAGACTTCTTTTGAGCCAAAAATTTGTTTTCTTTCATTGAAAAGAAATGAATTTTCAGATCTCTTTTAGAACTAAAAAGTTCCTTTCATTGAAAAGAAACAAATTTTTAAAACTCTTTTAGAGCTGAAAAGTTCCTTTCATTAAAAGAAATGAATTTTCAGAACTCTTTTAGAACTGAAAAATTTCTTTCATTGAAAAGGAACGACTTTTCAAAACTCTTTTAAAGCTGAAAAGATTTTTTTCAATGAAAAGAAATGACTTTTTGAAACTTTTTAGAGCTGAAAAGGTTCCTTTTAATAAAAGGAACGACTTTTCAGAACTCTTTTAGAACTAAAAGATTTTTTTCAATGAAAAAGGACGAATTTTCAGACTTCTTTTGAGCCAAAAATTTGTTTTCTTTTATTGAAAAAAAACGAATTTTCAGATCTCTTTTAGAACTAAAAAGTTTTTTCATTAAAAAGGAATGAATTTTCAGAATTTTTTTAGAGCTGAAAAATTTCTTTCATTGAAAAAAAACAAATTTTCAAAACTCTTTTAGAGCTGAAAAGTTCCTTTCATTGAAAAGGAATGAATTTTCAGAATTTTTTTAGAGCTGAAAAATTCCTTTCATTGAAAAAAAAAAATTTTCAAAACTCTTTTAGAACTGAAAAGTTCCTTTCATTGAAAAGAAACAACTTCTTAAAACTCTTTTAGAGCTGAAAGGTTCCTTTCAATGAAAAGAAACAACTTTTCAGAACTCTTTTAGAGCTAAAAAGGTTCTTTTCAATGAAAAAGAATGACTTTTCAGAACTCTTTTAGAGTCAAAAAGGTTCCTTTCAATAAAAAGGAATGACTTTTTCAAACTCTTTAGAGCTAAAAAGATTCCTTTCAATGAAAAAGAATAACTTTTCAGAACTCTTTTAAAGCTGAAAAGTTCCTTTCAATAAAAAAGAATGCCTTTTCAAAACTCTTTTAGAGTCAAAAGGTTTCTTTCATTAAAAAGAAATATTTTCAGATCTCTTTTAGAATTAAAAATTCATTTTTTTAATAATACTTTCAGATTTAGATCAGATCAGATTTAGACTTAAATTGATCTGTCAGATCTGGATTTGAGATTCAATCTATCAGATTTAAATCAAATTTAAATTTCAACGGATCTGTCAGATTCAAATCAAATTCAGATCCTGAAAATGAAAATCAGATCAGATCAGATTTGAATAAAATCTAATTTGATCTGATTTGCGAAATACTATATATCATTATTGAAATCATCCTATTGCTACTAAATTATAGTAAGAAAAATTTACTGAGAAATTTATTTATCTTTTGCCACCAAATTCTTGACCTTTCTTTTAACAATTCTCTTTAAAACAACCTATACCTTCTTAATAGAATTCAGATCTGGGCTATACAAAAGTTTAGAAAGAATCTGCCTTGAAAGACGATTATTTAAGTCATGCTAAATGTTTCAAGAGGTATATTATGATCATTTTTTTTGTAAAAACAGAAACATAAATGAGGTTTGCAAACTCATCATGTACAATATATTCACTGACCTTGAGTTTATTATCATTTTCTTCCTACTTTGCTTTAATTTTACCAGCTGTAGTGAAATGATTGTTCTATAAAATTTTCAATTAATGGCATTTTTTTAGGTTTTCTCAGTCAGCCAGATAAGTATTCTATAGAAATATTGCTAATTTTATGCAGAATACTAGCATATCACTCACATGAACTCCTAATTTTTATGAAACTTCCTTTGTATTACAGACGTTTTATTACGTAAATGACTTAATAGAGTTTTATTATATTTCAAGAAAAGATGGCATCATTTCACAAATAAAATTAAAAAATAAAAATAACAAATAATTTTACAACTTACCTTTTAAAATTAGCATTCCATTATCTAATTTAGTAAAATTAATAATAGTTCAAAAATTTTTTATATTTTATTTTATTTTATTTTATTTAATTATCTATTATTTTTATTTCCTAAAATTTGCTATATATTATTATAATATATATTTAAATAAATCTAATAAATTTACATCTTATTTATTCTAGTCAGTAACTTAAATTAATTTTTTTATTTTTTTAAAATTTTAGTTTTTTAAAATTTTACTTTATTTTTTTAAAAAAAAATATTTTTATATATATATATATATATATATTTTTTTTTTTTTCTTCTTTTTTATTTTTCACATATACAGTTAGACCTCTCTAAATGTATACTCTATAAATGCACATCCTCTTTAAATACACATAATATTCTGATCCCAAGCTTAAGACTTAGAGGCTAAATGCATCTTCTAAGTTCTACATGTGTAAGAAAATTTTCAGTCCTTTGATATGATAATTCAATCTTTAAATGCATGTCACATAACTATTTTATAAAATAATAGGATTCGTTAAAAATTTGATATGAAAAAAAATTTTTAATTTTATTTTTTAAATCAATCAATGTAACTAACAACTAAAATCACTTACCTTTTGTAGCTACTGGATTTTCAAGCATTGGATCATTCAAAGATGAGTGCTATGAAAAAAAAATATTTTAATGTTTTTTTTTTTTTTTTAATTAATTATAAAAACTAATATTATATTACTACTTTCTTATAGCTACCAGATTTTTCAAGGTTTAGATCATTTGAAGTTGAGTGCTATGAAAAAAATATTTTAATATTTTTATTATTTTTTTTTTTTAATCAACTAATAAAACTAACATTAAATTACTTACCTTCTTGTAGCTACTAGATTCTCAAGCATTGGATTATTCGAAGGTGAGTGCTATAAAAAAAAATATTAAAATATTTTTTTTTTTAATCAATCAAAAAATCTAACATTATATTACTTACCTTTTGTAGCTATCAAATTCTTCAAGACTTAGATTGTTCAAAGGTAAGTACTATAAAAAATATATTTTAATATTATTTTATTTATTTTTTTTTAATCAATTAAAAAAACTAATATTAAATTACTTACCTTCTTGTAACTACCGAATTCTCAAACATTAGATCGTTCAGAGATGAGTCTTATAAAAAAGAATTTTTAATATTAAATATTCTTTAAAAAGAATTAACTAATTATTATTACTTATTTTTATGTAGATACTGAAAAATTAGGATGATTAACTTTAGTACTATCATAATCACTAAAGATATAGAATAATTAGTTTTTATATAATATAAATAAATTTTAAATATAGTATTGTAAATAAAGAATTATTTTGATATATAAAAAAATATCAATATTTTATTAATATTATAAATTTATATACATAATAATCTAAAATAAAATAAAAAAAATTATAAATAAATTGAATTAAATTATAATACTAGAAGGACTATTATAATAAATTTTTTTTGATATTAGCAATAAATATAGCATTGCAAAATTTGCAACATGTAGAACTTGTGACATATAGGATTTGCAACATATAGAACTTGCGACATGCAGACTTGCAGCACATAGAATTTGCAATACTTGATACTTGTAAATATTAAACTTTTGTATATTATAAAAATTTGCCCATTTACAAATATAAATACACAGCATTCTTAATTAATAAATCTTATATTTATACAATATGTCTCCAAAGAAAATTACACTTACTTATGTCTAAAAAAATGAATTCTGTCTTTATACTTATGATAATAAAAGAACTCAAGCTCAGTATGTATATTGAATTGAAGAAAAATGGGAAGTTAAAATTCATGAATCTACTGTTACAAGAATTTTACAAAGTAGTGACAAATGACTTACCAGTGAAGTTGCCAATCTAGAAGCAAAAAGATACCAGTCTATTACTGTTTTAGAACTTGAACTAATACTTAAAGAATTTGTGCTATATTACCAGCATCGAACTATATTAAGTAATAATATGTTAATTAGAAAAGCTTAGTTGCTTGCTAGTAGATTAGGAGTTTCAGAAAGCACATTGCAATTTTCTTCTGATTAGCTTCATAAATTCAAAGATCATAATGAAATTCATCAGAAGAAACTTCATGAAGAAGCTGATTCTGCTAACAATGCTGCTATTATTGAAAATTTACCATTATTACGCAAAAAATGTGCAAATTATTTTTTTGAAAGAATATATAATATAGATGAGACTAGGCTCTTTTACTAATTAGAATCAGATTAAACTCTAGTTATAAAATATCTTTTTGAATTTAAAAAAATAAAGAACATATTACTATTATATTGTGTGCAAATTCAGATGAATCACATAAATTAAAACCCTTAATAACTGGAAAATATACAAAACCACAATGCTTTAAAAATATTAATATTTTAAACCTGCTAATAATTTATTGACATAATTCTAAAGCTTGAATATTATTGACTACCTTTCAAGAGTGGTTTCAAAATTTTGACTTACAAATATCTAGAAAATATAATAATCAGCGTGAATTATTATTTTTTGATAATTATCCATATCACAAAATAGAAGGATTAGTTCTTTTACATGTTGATATTATTTTTTTACTTCTAAATACAATGTCAAAACTTCAACCAATGGATGCTAGAATTATTATGTCGTTTAAAAATAATTATCATCGTTATCAAATTCAATGAATATTGAAACAAATTGAAACTGTTAAATTTATACAAATTTGAAAATAAATATTTTAAAGGAATTCAATATTTTATTTAAGCCTGGAATGAAGTTAAAGTTAAAATAATTCATAATTGCTGGTATCATACTAAAATTTTTCCTATTAATGAAAGTATTGAAGGAAATATTGAAAACTTAGAAAATATTCAAGAAAATGATTTACCAACCAAAAAACTTTCTAAAGAACTTGAAGCTCTTAATTTTTCTGATGGTATAAAGGTAGAAGAATTTTTAAATATCTTTGATGAAAATATTATCTATGAAATTTTAGATAATAATGATATTATCACAGAACTTGTAAATATATTTAAAAAAACAACTGATGAAAGTTTAGATGATAATGATGATAGTGTCAAAATTGAACCTATTAGTATAAATACAGTATCAAATAGTTTGGAAAATATTTGTGCATTTTTACTTCAACAAGAAGATATTGAATATTTTAAATCAATAAATACTTTAGAAAAATTTATTAAAGAAAAAAAGAAAAGTTTAATGAAACAAACTACTCTAGAAAATTTTTTTAATAAATAGAAAGATATATTATTTAATACAACTTGAAAATTAAAATCCTTTTAAGTAGATCTTACTAATTTTATTTATTATACTAATGTAAGATCTCTAATACATATAAATAAAATAAAATAATAATTATTATATTATAAAAATTTGTTAAAATATATATTTTTCATTAATGTATATCCTCTCTAAATACACTCTTTTATTTAGTTCTGAAGGGATACATTTAGAGAAGTCTAACTGTATATTCTTTCTTACTTACCTTTTCTTTTTTTACTTTTTTTTTTTATTTTTTTCTTTTTTATAAGAATGATATTTCTTAAATTCTTAGAACTTTTAAATTCTCTTAAAATTAAAATTAGAATTAGAAAAAATAAATAATATAGATTTAGGATAAATATATTTTTCTAAAAATATTTATTAATATTACTTTTTCTTTTTTTGTAGAAATAATATTTGACTTCTATACTCTCTTAAAATTGAGAATTAGAATTGAATTGAAAAAAAATAAATAATGCAGATTAGAATAAATGTGTTTTTTTAGAAATATTTATTAATATTACTTTTTCTTTTTTTGTAAGGATGATATTCTTGTATTTTTAAAACTCTTAAAATTGGAAATTAGAAAAAGATAAATAATGTAAGTTTGAGTAAATAAAAATATTCATTAATTTAATATTTTTTTTTTTGTAAAAATAATTCTTTTAGAATTTTAAAATCTAAAATCTCTTTTAAAAGTAAAATTGAAATTAAGTGAAATTAATTTTTAGAAGAAAAAATTTCTCTATAAATGTTTATTAATATTTCTTTTCTCTTTTTTTTATAGAACTAACTTTCCTGAATTTTTAAAATTTGGATTTTTTCTTAGAAATGAAATTAGAATTCAAAATGATAAGTAAAATTAGTTTTAGAATTAAAAATGCTAACAATCACAATCATAACTAGTTATAACAATTATAACTGTAATTAATATTAGTCAGTCAAAGGCTTCTGATTGACTAATTGACCAACTGAGCCTGACTGATTTTAATTGACCAATTGACTGATTGACTTGAAACTAAGCAACCATGTTTTAAATAGTAAAATGCTTTGTATTAAATTAACAAAATCAATATTTTAATTTAATTATCTATAAATTAAAATTAAAAAAATTAAAGTTCACAATAATTTGCATTATTAAATAAAAATGACAAAAATGTTTAAAAAAATATATACTAGTATTATTATTAAAGTAAGAATCAAAATTATAATATTAAAATTTTTATTAAGTCAAAATTGTTCAATTATTTTATTTTAACTAGTTAGTTAATCAGGTAGTTAAAATCAGTCAGTTAATTGATTAGTTAGTAAAAAGCTTTTGACTAACCATTAATTGACCAATAATTGATCATGACTGACCATTACCATTCCTATTTAGAATAGATAGATTTTTTTAGATATTTATTAATATTCCTTTCTTTTTTTTGTAAAAACAGTTCTCTTAAACTTTTTAGAATTTATATTCTCTTTTAAAAGTGAAAGTGTAATTGAAAATAATATGTAAAATTAGTTTTATTAATTAGTAAACTTCTTTAAAAATATTTATTAACATTTCTTTTTTTGTAAAAATGGCTTTTTAAACTTTTAGATATCAGATTTTTTTTCAGAAATGAAAATTAATAGATAAAATTAGTTTTAAAATATACAGATTTTTTTTAAAAATATTATTTAATACTTCTTTTTTTTTTTATTTATAAGAATAACTTTATTAAACTTTTAAAATTAAAATTAAATCTTAAAATCAATTGAATATTAGAGATAAGCAAATTTAGAACACTAATTTAAGATTAGTTAATTTAATTATTTAAATTTAATTTATATAACTAAGATTTTAATTACATATTTAAAGTTATTTTTTAACTAAAATTTAAGTTTGTATAATATTACTATATAAAAAAGATATATAAATTTATTAAATTTATTAATAAATATATCCTAATCATTTATGAATTATATTAGTATTATTTAAGGTCTTTTAATAACTAGAATATATTAATTATATATCTTTTATATTAAATAATTATATGATTTAAATCAAAAATTATATATAATAATCCTTTTTTATATCTTCTTATCTTTATCTATTTGTTTTACAATATTTAAAAAAGAACTATTTTTTTATAGAATAAAAATGTAAATTTTGTGAAATAAAAGAAAAGGAATTAACTATTTCTAATATTTACTTTATACAAAAATATAATATTAAAAGTTTTCAGTTACTAATATTTTAAATAAAAAGGATTATTAGCTTATAATTTTAAAAGAATAAGAAAAAATTAAAAAAATTTTGTAATCTAAAATAACTTTTAGCTTAAAGATACACTTAATTTTAAGATTGATAATACACTTAATATAAAACAAATATTGATGATAATATTTAAAAACTAAAGTAAGTTATTTTGCTAGATAATTTTTTATAGAAATTTATACTATTTAAAAGAATAATTAGATAGATTTAAAAAATAACATGAATTACATTAATTTAAAAAACAGTGTTATACAAGAAAAGACATAGATGATGATAATCAAAAAAAATAACGTTGATCCCTAAGAAATCATATATATTTATAAGCCTTTATGTTATCTATGATATATATTTCTTTTATATAATATATTTCTTTTATTTATTTTATTTTATTTATCTTATATATTTATTATATTTTATTTATTTTATATATTTATCTATTTCTTTTATATCTTCAATAACTTTATGTATTTTATTTTATATAAATAGAGAATATTTTCTTTTAACTTAGCAGTGTATCTTGTGTTTAATGTATCAGATAAATAATTTTATTAATAGTTTAGTTAATTCTTTTAACATACTTATATAGTACAAAGTACTGATTAAGGTAGTACTTTATTGTTATTATTATTAAATAAACTGTTAATTGATTAACACTTTTCTAAAACTAAAATATAAATTAAATCTTCTATTTACTACTCAAAATATTGCTTTACTTATCACTTATAATCATCTCAAAGAATTGACCATAACAATAGGATGAAATTTTAAGCATACCTTTTATTAAATTATTAGAAAATAATTGTCTTATTTTACAACAATTTTTCAAAGTTTATAATCTTAAAATATTTAGAATAATAATAAAAACTGATTTTTTAAAATGAAACTTTCTAAAGTTTTAACATATAGTCTAATATTTAATTATAAAAAAAAATTTTTCATGCTACTATATTTTATGCAATAAATGCAAAAAAAACTAAAATAGTTTTTACCTTTATTTATAAATATAAAATCTCACATTATAAAAAATATTAATTATAAAAACTTTCTATTTATAGATATAAGTTAGTATTTTAATGAAAATGTTCTTATACTTAATGAAAAAATTAAGCAAAGAAAATGTAAAATTGCTTTATTACTTGATAATATATCAGTTTATTTTATTTTAAATAAAATTCAAAAAAGATTAAATAGCATTTTGATAAAATTTTTTTTACCAAATATTATATTACTTTTTAAATATATAATGTAGAAATCATTTATTTATTTAAACTATATTATAAATAACTTTAATTCAAATTAAATTGATACATATTATATACTTTTGAAAATAAGTAACATGTGAAACACCTCTTTTATAGTAATATTTTATTAGTTATATATTTCTATTATATTATTTATCACATAGATACTAATTAATAAATATTTGTCAAATATTATTTATTTACATAAGAATATAATATGATAATATATAAGAAGGTATTGTGAAAGAATTTGCATAATCTATAGTATTATTTCAAATAATCTTAAATAACTAGAGAAAAATAGGAATTCTTTTACCAAATAATAAAATTGAGATATGCTTATTAATGAAAATTTAATTTAGATAAGTATGTATTAACTATTATTAAATACAAATAGTTTTTTAATAAATATTTTTTTTAGTTTTAATAAAGATGATAAAGAATTTGAAGGATTAATTGCACTACTTCTAAAAGATACTTTAATATATAAGAATATATTATATTAAAGATGAAATAATAAAAGATAAACTTATTGATAATGAAATAGTTAATGTTATATTAAATGCAAATAAGAAAAAGAAAGAAGAACATAGCAAATAAAATTGAATTTATGCCTGAACTGGAAAAGTTAATCTGATAGAAGCAAAAAAGTTATAGATAAAATTATAAGATTTTTATATGAACAGGAGGCAGAATTTGGTAAAATAAGTTATAAATTAAAAATTTTAAAAAGATTAGATAAACGATTTAAAGTTTTAGTTGTAAATAATCTTAAGCAAATCAATATTCAAAATTATTTTGATAATAACATGTAATGTAGTTAAATAGTTTAAATGCTTTATTGATATAATATAGTTATAAATATTAATATAATGGTATAAAGATATTTTGATTGTCAAAAAAATTTAAATGATCACGTAGCTATAATTTATTGGTTAATATTGAACTGTTCGGTATATAACATAAATATTATACTGTATATCGAACTCACTATATACTTCCCAGAACGGAGGGTTCTGCTGACTGTATAAAATCAAATCAAAAAATATTTTTCTATTGTTATCTACAATCTGACTATTACAAAAATAAATTTATTTTTATTTTATAAAAAACAAACTGACTTGTGATCTAAGATTTAAAAAAAAAATTTTAAAAAGTTTTGATTTATAATTTTCACAATTGAATTGTGATTACAACATAAAATTGCTAATAATTGCAAAATTGCAGAATTGTTAGAGTTGTTAATATTTAGGTATCAAATATTACTACATCATAAATTATTATTAATCTATTTTCAACAGAATTTCAAAAGTAAAGTACTTTCATTACCTTGCATTTTGTTGAGAATACTTGAGAATTTTTTTTTTTTTTTTTTTTTGAAGTGCGGCAGTTTTGCATGATCTTTATTAAATTTATAAAATACTAGGTACATAT
>CAJVPP010000919.1:0-24631 GCA_910592005.1 Funneliformis mosseae | reverse complement strand
ATTATTTTTTAAAAAGTTAAAAAATTAAGCTTATTTATATAAATATTCCTATATATCAGAAATAAACTCAAATAGTATATTAAATTAATATTATTTTAGTAATTGAATAAATCTGAAAGTTCAGTTCTTAGGAATGATAAATGATAATACCATCATTCCTTAATAATGATAAAATCGTCATTCTTTAGGTACGACAAAACAATCATTTCTAAGAAATGATAATATCATCATTCCTTAGATACGATAAAACAATTGTCTCTAAGGAACGATAATACTATTGTATCTTAGAAATGATAAAATTGTCATATCTAAGGTACGATAAATGCATTGTTCCTTAGGAACTATAAAACTATTATACCTAAGGAATAATACAATTGTTCCAATCAGACGTCAATTAGTTATAGATAAGATAGGTTAAATTTTTAATATATACCAATCGGCTATAAGTATGCCAATCAGCTATAAATAAGATAAGTTAAATTTTGGCTAATTCTTGGCCGATTTCTGATGTATGCCAATTGACTAGGCTGATTTTTGATAATTTGCTGAATTTAAGCTAATTTTAGGCTGATTTTCGCATGTTCAATTTTTTGATTTCGACCAGTGAAAACGTCTATATCTCATTAATTGTATATTATAGATTAAATGGTATAGCCATATAGTTCTGATTTACTTTATCAATATTATCAATAATCTTTTTCTTAATGTTATTCTACTCATTTATAACTTTACAACAAATAACAGCATGATCTGAAGTATGATTACTTATTTTTATTATAATACTATATATATAGATATTTGTAAACTCCTGATATTTATTAGATGATAAATCATATATTGGCTTTTTATTAAATTTAGGGTTAAGAAAAAATGTTTGGCGACTCATTTTTTAATATTTAGGATAAAATATCAATATGTTTATAAAAAAAATTTTTTGAATATAAAATACTAAAAGCAAAACAAGCATGTCAAAGTTTTGCGAACTTTAAATAAAATCATAACTAATTTTTAGAAAAAATTATCACAATCATTGTAAGAATTTTTTTTTAAATTTAAGTGTTAGATTAGATTATAATCATTTTTTTTTAAAACTATATTAAATTATATCAAAAATTTTTTTTTTAATAACTTTGATTACTTTATTTTATCAGATATCAAGAATATATAAATTTTAAAAGTAATTTTGTCTGAAATTTAAAAAGCAATTACTATATTATTGTATCTTTGATAAACTTTAATTTCAGTTAGATTTATTAATTATCAAATGAAATTGTTAACTCAAATTGAAAGAAATTTTATGGATTCTTATTAAATATATAAAATCATATCATGTGATTCTGCAGCATATTTTACCTAGAGAAAGAAAATAGATACTTATATTAATATAATATTAGGTAATATCTGATAGTGCCCTAAATGTAAATTATAATATCACAAAAATGTATGAATTTATTATCTATGTTAGATTTATTATTTTTTACAAAAGTATCTTAATAAACTTGAATTATTTTTTCAAAAATATCTTTAATTCTTTATTTTTTAATATTTTTATAAAGTCTTTAAAATAGTTATTTCATAATTTCTTTATCTTCTTTTCTTTGTATTTTTTTTTAAATATTTTATTAAATAATATTATATCTCACGTAATTTTACTTTTTCAATCAATATTTTTTAAATAAATTACATTTTGATTATTTAAATATAATTTATTTTAAAATTAAAGATTTGTTTTACTTAAATCTTTATATAATATTTCTATTTTATCAATCTTTCTTAAAAGTATTTAAATATTAATAACTCAATATAGTTATATAATATAAATTAGTTTTCAAATTCTTTTTCTTTTTATTTTTCTATTGATATTCTACATTTTTAAGTATTTTATACTTATAGTAATATATTTTTCTATCTTTTAAGTATTCAATATCTTTTGCTATTTATGAATATGATTAACTACTTTTTTCAATCTCAAAACTTTTATCATAATAAGTATCACTATCATTAGAATAATTTGATTAAATATTTATATTAAATTCATCATCTTTTATTAAAATATTTTGATATATCTGAATTATTTTTCAAAAATGTCATTAATTTCACTTTTAATAAGATTTTTTAAGATGGCTTTTCAATAATTTCCTTTTCTGAATTTTTTTCTAAAATTTTTTTTAGATATTTCATTATATGATATTATTTTTATCTTATATCATGTGATCTAACATTATTATCCTCATATAATGATTCTTGTAGTTCTATTACAGGTATGTAGGTATATTTATTATAATATCATATTCAAAAATTTTATCACTTTTTATATTGGTAGCTCATATGCAGTTTAATATTCTGTCCTATACTAAAATAGAAATATCATCATTTTTTATTTTTAAAGGAAAACACATATTTATTTTATTAATTTCAAATAAATATCCATACAAGAAGGATGTTTTTTTGCTGTTATATTTTATTGTTGAAGTAGAATTTTCATCCAATTATTTCTGAATAAACGCTATAGAAATCCAACTGTATTTTTATTTACATTAAACAAAATTTGGTATGATTCATTTATTATTTTTTTTTAATACATGTATTATGTAAATTTTCATTTTATTATTGTTATAAAGTTAATTAATACTCAAATTTCTTATTATATTTCAAATATAATTTTTAAAATCTAAATTGATTCAAAACTAAAACTTTTAATAGTTTTTCTCCTAACAGAAATCACTAAACTGTTAGACCTGAAATCGTTTCAAAACTAAGCTAATAAAACTAGATATCTTAATAATTTGTTTATTTTAAAGGCCTTCCTAAGAGAAATAAATGATTAACAAGCAAAAATGATTTTATCACAATTTACTTGATACAATTCACTTGTGTAATTGATTATCAATGATCAAATCCTGATATGAAGACAAGAAGAAGATTGAAAACGTAAATAGTAACTTTATTAATCTGTAAAGTTATAAATCTAGTTCCAAAACTTATTCAGAAAACTTTCTTATCGAATTCTATTAACTCAAGGTCAACTTACAGGTCTATTTATATAAAATTGCTAACTAGTACTATACTATGCTTTTTAATAATATTATGTAATATATATAATGAAAAGTAGACTAAATAATACATATAATAAAAAGTAAATTGTTCGATACTTGTTATACAAGTGGTCCAAGTGTTACATGTGCCACATATACTACAAGTGTTACACGTTTAACATATGATATTCGAGATCATCTGAGGCGCAGCACGATTTGCGACTAACACCGTAAAGCTATTTTATTTTATATGCATTTATAATAGGAATATATGTATGAATATTGCTAAACTAATTTTCCTTTATCAATCTAATAACTTTTAACCGGTAATATAAGCATCAACCAGAACTGTATCTTATAAGGTATTGTTTTATGTTAAAATGTTAGCAAAAAACGCAAAAAAACAACACGATCTCATTATAATTATCTTCATTATTATCTTGATTCAAATTTATATGTAAAGATAAATAAATATTAAACTGACATTGCTTCACTAATTTGAGCATCTAAACATTCTGAAACTATAAATAAAAGAAGTTTTTTTTTTTTAAAAAAAAAATAAATAAATAAAAAACGTAGAAAGTATAGTACTTAATTAATAATATTACCTGTAAAAATTTGACAAGGAGATGAATTTACAGGTTCTGGGAGATTCTTAAAATTTATTAATCTACTAGTATAAATTGCTTGAGAATGTGTTTGAAGAGATTTGGGTTTACATTCACTTTTAAACTTGTTTGCTCTAATCCTTTTACATTCTTCTATTTGAGGATTAATCTCACTATTAGGATTCCATAGTTCTTCACTCAATCTTTCTAAAGTCTGGCATAATTCTTTAGCAGTTGGACGATTTCCTACTTTAGCATCCAAACATTTTTTAATTAAATCTGAAAGTAAGTTTGGAGTATCCTTAGAAATAGTTGGTCTTAGTCCATTACATATTTTAACAGCTAAAATATAATCATGAGGAACATTACAGTAAGGGATCTCTTCCGAAAGATATTCATTCATCACTATTCCAAACGAATAAATATCTGATGCTTTCGCGTATTGATAACCACGCAAAACTTCTGGAGCAATATAAGGCAGTACTCCATAAATTCCTTCGGATTGTTTACTTTCATTAACTGGTTGACACATTCCCAAATCACTAATATATGAAATACTATTATTGAACAATATATTGCCTGAATGAAAATCTTTATGAACGTTCCCTACGTTATGAATATCATAAAGGCCTCTTGAGATGTGTGATAAATTATAAATTTTATCATAATAATGTGTACTTTTAGATTGAATAAGAACGTTTTGTAAATTTCCTTCTTTACAATATTTCAAAACCATCATATAATCCTTACTGATTGGATCTTGAGTTAAGCCATAACATGGAACGATACACCATAAATAAATTTGAAGGTGAGATTTAATCTGGTAAAACCATTAAATAATTTAATAAACAATTGGTATGAAATTCCTTAATATTTTCAAAATTTAATTACCTCGTTTAAAGAATCTTTGCTTATATCGAAAGAATTATCTAAACTTTTTAATGCGACCGTTTGATCTATGTTCCTTTGCCATCTTTGTCTTTTAATATCCCAAAATTCAATATTTCCATCGGGCCAATATGCCGAATAAATTTTACCAAAACCTCCCCTGGTAATATAAGAGACGTTGGAAAATTGTTCAAAAGGTATCCATTCAAGACATTTGGAATAATGGATAGCATTAAGTTGCGATTCTTGTATTAATTCATCCACGTTTTTATTCCCACTGGTCCATTTATTAAAATTTTCTTTAAACCTTTTGGAATTACAAGGTTGACACCAATGCCAACCTGTGCCCGGCTTATAGCATTCACCACATGTTCCATACGCTTTCTTTCTTTTTTCTAAATCTTCTGTAGAAACTACAGCTCGTTTATTCATTCTTTTAATCTCTACCAGTTTGACAGAAGCAATTGTAACATATCGCTTTCAAATAGATGTCAAAATTTATAGCGTAACTCAAAAAGGTAAAAGATTTCAGGTAGCAGATAACTTACCTGATATTCGTAATTATATTCCTTCCATAAATCTAGAGTTTTATTTTCTACTTTGGGAATGTTGTCAATGACTTTTGAGGAATCATTTTCTAAATTACTATGTTTCGCAGTACTAGTTTTAGACAACCATTTAAATAAGTTCATTCTGATAGTTTCAATGAGTAAATTTTTGATTTATTTTTATTTAACATTGAGGTAAGAGACGTGATACAATGTCCTGCGGTAAAACATTAAAATTTGTATTTTCGGCAAAACTTTTCGAAAAAAAAAAAAGTTGACGGTATTACATTTTTAGAAATTTTTCTGTAATCAATAGTAACAATACCTAAATATTTGAATTAGTATTATTTGTGAAATCTCGATTTTTTTTTCATAGCCTTGACTCTAATAATGGCGCAGTACAAAAGAAAGAATGAATCTATTAAAAATATCCAGGTAACGAGAAAGATTACGCAAAACAATTGTTTCAAGAAACTTCCCATCACACATATTCTTCTTTCTACCTTCCTAACCAAATTTATTTTAATCACATAACTTTAAAAATCATCATTTATCTATATATATCCAAATATGCTCATTTTGGAAACAAATAAATCATTTAAAAATAAAATCTTTTTTTTTCTCACAAATTTAACCTTTTCCTTTTTTCAAAAATGAACATTTATGCATTTGTAGCCGCTTATTTATCTAACATTATGGATATACCAATAATTACTTATGATGATTATTTATCACAAAAAAATAGTAATCCTAACCAATTTTATCAATCCTTTGATTACAATTCACTTCATGAAGCATATCTGGTCAAAGGTGTTGAAACTTCTGATGGTGATGTGGAATTAGTCTTTGGAAATTCTGGGGAGAATATCGGAAATATTTTCATCAAAAAGTTCTCTGGGGGTCTTTAATAATTAAAAATCTAAACGAGAATACTACCGTAAACCAATTGAAAAATAAATTTATGAACTTGAAGGAATTCCACCGAATGAACAATGTTTAATTTATAACCTTAAGTCACTTGAAGGACATCGAACGTTGAGTTATTATAAAATCAAAATGACACCACTATTTATTTAAATACATATTTGCGTAGTGGTTCGAACACATTTAATATTCTTGATCCCGAATTCTTGGATCCAAGTTACGACTACGACTTTACAAATATGCAAAGTGGTGGGAGAATTTATACGCGTGGAAATTTCAAGTATTATCGACCATATGGATGGAAACGTATCGCGTTAAAAGTTCTTGATAAATTTGATGATAATGATTGGCTTGGTGCAAAAGATAGGATGAATCCCTTTAATTCTGTGGGTGGTGAGTGGATAAATAGTTACCATGGTACCAAAGAAGGTAATGTTGAACCAATCGCAAAGGGATGGATTTGATTTGAGTAAAGGAATAAATATTGAATTTGGTATTGGAATTTATTCTACTCCATATATTGAAATAGCCTCTGGTTATGCTACAAGATTTGATTATGAGGGAGAGACATATAAAGTCGTGTTTCAAAATCGTGTGAAACCTAATACCTTTAATATAGAAACTTTAGAAGGTATTTTGTTACTAGTAATGACAGGGATATTAGACCTTATGGTATTTGCATTCAAAAATGTAATGCTTCCTTTTCTCCTCTTTGTTGTATTAATTAAACGAAAGAAAGCTTTGTTCACCTATAGCATCATATACATATTTTAACATTGTAATTAATCTAACTTTTAATATAAAGCGATATATCACTTTGAAAGCATGATATCTATAAATTAAAAGCAATGAACTGTCAAAGATGTGTATGACACCGTCTATAATATTTTCAAAATGTGAGGGTTTTTGCCTAAATGAAAATTGTGACCTATTTTATTTTTCCTATCCATCAAATTTTAATTTTACAACTTTATTTTTTTAAAAAATAAAAAATTAAATAAATAAATAAAAGCAGTAAATCTTTCATCAAATTAGTAAAACCATAGAACAGGACTGAATTCCGTTTTCGCTTACGATCAAGATATTTAAAAGATTGATTAGTATTCATACCAAACGTATGATGGACCAAAACAATTACCTTTTAAATGATTCTAGAAAATTAATAACTATCATTAATGACTTTAATGATTGAATTAAGTAAGCGAACACATTTTCATAAAATTAAAGTAATGATGATTTTTGTGGATTATAAAAAGCAGGAAGATATATTTCGAACGTAATGAGTTAATCACGGGATGCAATTATTCTATAACCCTTGTTAAAAAGTAGGACTCTTTTACAAAACTTGTTTTAAGATGATTTTTACACGTATTTTATGATCATTAGGGGTTTAATCAAATGCGTATAGCCAATTTTTTTTTTTTAGAAAAAGAAATCATCATGAAAATGTCATTAAATAGATTACTCGCGATAAAAAGAAAAAAAATCGGGGAGAAATGCATCATCTCCATTTATTTTGTTAATCGAAGAACAGCCTACGTAAATAAAAAAAAAAAAATTTGATAATACAACATATGACAAGGAATACTTTATATTGATATATACTGTAAATATGCCGAGAATTTTTAAATATAGACGTAACATGTAAACGTACAAATTTTTTTATTAAAGATATCAAAGACAACAAACAAACACACAGGCAATTGCATGATGAAACTCACTTCGTGAGACATATTTGGTCAAAAGATAAGCACGAGAATTCTACCATCATAAACCAATTGAAGAATAAATACTACGACTTTGCAAGTTCTGAAAATAATTATTACACAACGACCATGTATAGCGTTAAGTTCTTGATAAATTTACCGATTTAGTTTAAAAGAGGACAACAAACTTAAAAATCGTGAAAAATGAATGGATTGTTAGTAATATAATACGACATAGGGATACTAGAATTATGGTATTCATGTTTGAACATCATCATTTCTTTCACAAATAAATTTTACACTTTAATACGATCATTATGATTTAGAACGAAACTTTTAAATTTCGATAAATATATTCATATTAAAATTATCTTTTCTCGACTAATGAAACAAAGTAAGACCGCCTGGGTTTTATTACCGATGGTTTTACGTTAGCTTTACTCATTTGAATGATTTACTAATTATATGAGGTTTATCATCATGTGGACTATATACTGTATATCATCATATCTATGAAAATCCTTCTAATTCTGTCATTTTTTTGTTTTAAACAAAAAAAAAAATTTAATTAGTTCATTAAGATTAAGAAGATTCAAAATAAAGTATGCGTAACATCATTTAATTTGCAATATTTTATACTATGGTATATGATAAAAAACATTTAACTTATATAATTGGAAATTCCGTGAAATCAAACAATTAAAGAAACAGAAAGGCGGCAACAGCTGTCATTAAAATCCAAAATCCCATATCCCAAATATTGATGGATACACTTTTATTAGAATTATTAGAAACGTAGACGATATCGGTGGAGGTAGGTTTTAAAGTGGTAACAGGAGGAGCAGCTTCTTTGATAATAGTAGTTTGTACGATTCCCGGGGTACTTGAAATAGCAGTCGGAGTAGGTAGCCCACCCGGTCCGCCAATCGGACCTGTATTTTCAGGTGCTCCGCCATAAGGGTTTGCTACGTCTGTAGTTACGGGATGAGTAGGTACGGGACCAAAAGGATTTGGATTAGCAGTCACTTGTGGTTGTGGTGTTGAAGACGTAGAAGTGAATATGTAAGGAGGTATTAATTGTCGTATTTTGATTCTTGTTAATTCATCTTGATTATTATTACTATCTCTTATTAAATTCGTGTGACAATTTGCTAATGTATTATAATGCAGTATTGACAGCAATATCAAGGCTAAAAAATTTACGCGCATGTTACTATATCTTGATCAAGATGAACCCGAAACGAAACTAATTATAGAAGAGTTAATATCAATGAAGAAAGGAAGACAATGGTTTTTTTTTTTGTTTCAAAAAAAAAAAAAAAGAATGGAATAAATATTCCTTTTATATCAGTTTGAATTTTTTTTTTTTTCTTTCTCAACATATTTTTTTCTTACAAAGGGGGAAATTTAAATGTGATATTTTTTGTAAAGGAACGTTTATAGAAAGATCGCGATTACAGAATGATTTAGATCGGCCACTGATTTTCTATTTTTTGGGGAATTTTCAATTGCGTAATTTTATCCTTTCAAAATTTTTACTAATCTACAATATGTGGTTAACATTCTCTTAATATATGCATAAAAGAGAAAAAAAAAAAAAAAAAAAAAAGATACCGAAATTGCAAATGTAAAATGAGCGGGATATTCGTGTGAAAAACGTGAGAATTTATGTATCACAAAATTAATCACAACGTGGCATTTTGAATAAACATATTAAGTAATGTTATAATAAATTAAATAACTACTGTATTTAATTTATTTGTTCGTTCTCTGTTTCTAACAGATACTATATATGGGACCTTTGCAATAGAAAAGGGGAAAAATAAAAATTGAATTAATGCTAAATCTGAACATATTTTGATCTAAAAATCATATTTGGCATATAAAGTAAAATTGATTTCTTTTCGGCTGTTTCCCCCCTTTCTATTGCAAAGGTCACATATGATGATAACACTTTCAACGTACGATATTAAAAATGATGAAGGTGGAAAAGAAAAGACAGATATCACAACTTTTTAAATTAAAAATCGAAGCTTTAATACTTCCTATCATGACAAATATTATTCGTGTTAAAGTTGAACGTAAAGCGTGATAGGTTTAATTATGAAGGAAATACTTTACTAAAGGATGAAGGTTTCGATTAAAACCATGAAAGGCATTATTGAAAAATCTAGTGTCATTCAAGTACAAATTAATCCATTCAAAAGTTCCGTTAAAGGTGAAGCTTTTTAGTATGTATTTTAGCGGACGTTTGGAAGTTTCTTCAGCGGTGGCTTGTCCTAAAAAACCGAAAATGTCAAAGCTAAAGATGCCAAAAATGTCAGAATTAAATGTCAAAACACGTTAAAACCCAAAAGATTAAATTTGTATTTTCTCAATTATGTTGAAAAAAAGTACATGATTACTTGAAGAAAAAGTATATGACTAATAAACATTTCCTTGCATAAAAATAGTCAAGTAATGATAATGCTGTCAAACATGTATAAGAAAAAGAAATAGGTTAGCATATTTCTTTTTGTACTTGATTATAATTAAATGATTCGATGTGAACTACAGTAAATTATAAATGTTTTAAAAAAAGACACAAAGAGGGTACGTAACTGATAGTGAAATTTAAATATACAAAATTTCTTTATTGCTACTAGAATACATTAATGCTAATATCTGTTGCTGCGCCAACCAAACATACCCTATCATATCGAAAATTCGCGTTCAATACCAGGACCCATAAAATTCATCAATTATTTATAATTGTTCTTTTCATATAAATCGTCAAGGTTATTCTTAAAAGCATAAAAAAAATGAATTGTATTGTTTGATTCACCTCGAGTTACGATGATTTATTTCTTAGTCAAAGTGATATTAAATAGATGATGATTAAAAATAGAAATCAGATAAAATTGTAAGACAATATTCACTTTTTATATTAATTGTGACTTTTTTGCAGCTATTTGCAAAAAAATACCAGAGTTAAATTTTTCATACGCACCAATTCTGATTTCTCCAATCAGAAAATTAAGCATTAAATACGTCAGGCAGAATCAAGCACCGGACTTTCGCTCCGAGATTCAAACCACTTTATCATATAGGAATTTTACAATAAACGGGAGAACTGCCGGAAAAAAAACAAAAAGAGGAGTTTATCTAAACATTTGGATTTAAAAGTTGTCCCTTTCTATTACTGTCAATTTAGCATCATCCATTGATTTTCCAACACCCCCATTCTTGGAAATAGCAGATCTATTTTTCCCAATTTCGTGACCCCCATTTAATAAATGCCGTTACACAATTTTTTTTTATTTTTGTCAGGAGTATGATTCACTTAAGGGAGTTTGTTCTCCACAACGCTCTTACTTCTCCCTTTTAAAACTTATTCTTAATCTTTTTCTTTCTTTTCTTTTTTTTAAAGGGAAATAAACATGGCATCATCAAATAATGAAACGAGTTCAATTCGTTCATCAAAAAGTAATTTATATGGTAATATTGGAGGAAATTCATCTTTCGTTGATGAATCTGTAGTTGGAAAATCATCATTAGAAGATGTAGCGGCTGGTATAGCTAGGATAGAAAACGTTCTATTAGATCTTACAAAACAGATTTTAATATTAAATGATAATATGTCAGTATTATTAAACCAACCAACACAGACTTCTTCTTCAAATGGTCAAAAGGCGAATAATCTGGTTCAAGTGGATTTACAGCAAACTGAAATAAAAAGAAGTACTAGCATAAGAACCTATCACAAAGATCCCTCCGATACAATTGGAAATTTATCTTTACAAATTGCTACCTTATCTACCAGTGTAGCTCAATTAATTTCTCAAAGAAATAGTAATTTTATCCCTTTACAACCTCCGTTTCAAAGAATTCCAAGATGGAATCATGATCCTTATCGGAATTCAAATCATCCTCCTCTAATACCACGAAACATGGCTCCCAGACCAGATAGAAGTAACGTATGTTTTTTGAATTATCAACTTCAATTTACATAACCTTTTCTTTTTATTTATGTCGAAACTTTTTATCCTTTTATAGTCGATTGATAAAGAGGTTGATGAGGTGATTGAAAAGTTTGAGAATATGCGACTAAGGCCAGAAGTACTTCGTGGAATTTTGGATTATGGGTAGAAAATTTTTTTTTTTTTTTTTTTTGTTTTATTTGGTTTTCATTTTCATTTTTTTTTTTTTAAAAAAAATTTCGCCTACGCTTTTCAGACTTGATCGACCTTCATCAGTGCAGCAACGAGGAATTCCTTTATTATTAAAAGGACAAGATATCATTGCACAAGCAAAAACAGGACAAGATAAATTTTCTACATATTGTATACCAATCTTACAAAATATGGAATTACAATCAATAAGGACGCAATCATTAATTATAACGGCAACGAATGAAACGGCAGGACATGTATATAGATTAATAATGGGATTATCAACATCAATGCGAAATTTGGAATGTTTACTTTGTATAAGTGGAAGTAATATCGGGGATGATGTGAAAAAGGTGCAAAAAAGGCCACATATAATAATAGGAACACCAAATCGAATGTGTGACTTGGTGCACTTGGATGCAATAGATTTATCATATTTAAAAATGTTTATTATTGATGAAGCTGACGTTCTATTGGAACAAGGATTTAAAGATCAAGCGATGGAATTGAGAAGAAATTTTCCTTTAAAGACTATAGTTCAAACCGTCTTATTTTGCGGAAATGTTAATGCTGAAATAATGGAACTAACTACACCCTTACGAATGCGCGAACCTGTTAGAATACTCGTTAAAAAAAATGAACAATTGCTACAGGGGCTACGTCATTATTATTTGTATGTTGCGGTTGAAAGGAGTGATTGGAAATTTGAAGCTCTAAGTGATTTATTGGAAGGGATGAAAACTTCAAAAATAATAATTTATTGCAACAAAGATAGCACCAAGGATTCTCTATGTTATAAATTATGTGCAAGGAACTTCCATGCCGTTGCTCTGGTATGTATACCTTTTCTTTTTTAGGGAAATTCATTATAGGACGTTTTTTGGAAGTTTTTCTCATGAAAATAATCTTATCATGTTTAGCATGGAGAAGTGGGTAGTTCACAAAGAAACTTAATATTGGATAAATTTAAGTCGAATAAGGACAATATACTTATTACAACAGATTTAATAACCAAAGGGGTAGACATCGAACAATCAGTTCAACTGGTGATCAATTTTGAATTACCCACCAAGCCTGAAGAATATGGGAAACGGTGAGAATGAAGTTATTTTTTATTTAAAAAAAAAAGTTCTTTATTATTTATCTGTTGTTTTTGGGAAAATAGCATCGCTATCGTGTCTGCATCGGGAAGTGGTCGTCAAGGTGTTTCAATATTGTTTGTAACATCAAAAGCCAACGATATGGGTGATTTACGCGCAATTGAAAGTTTTCATAAAATTAAAATGCCCGAGATTCCGGTAAGTTCCTAAAGTCTCTTTTTTTGTAATTAAAAAAAAAAAAAAGAGGTTTTATTAACTAACATCTATTAATACTTCCATAGATTAATTTATCAGAAATATTATAATTTCTTTTGTATTAAATATGATTTATTTGTTAAGTATTAATGTAAATAGAATAAATAACTTATAATTTGGAACTTTTTATTGTTGAAATTTTTGTGATACAAGTTCTAGAAGAATATTTATTGATTAATAATATCTTTGTTTATAATAAATGAGAAGGCTGGATACAACCATTTTTTTAATGTGTAAATTATTATACCCTTGAACGTTACTAGCAATGTTGGAATGTGATTCAAAAGACTATCAACGATTTTACGTATTTCTTGAAAATCATTATAATAAGGACATGTAAAGCAGAAGATTGGTAAATAAAAGATTGTGTCTCAAGCGTAATAAATATTACGGAAGCCTTTACTATAATGATGTCGAATTATTGATCTGTGGCTGTGTAAGATCAAAAAAAAAAAAAAATTAAATAAATAAATAAATTATTTACGTGATCAATGGTAAATGTAGACATTTCTTTGGGTCGTTGCTTTCCCATGTGCTCTTCGAGACCGTCAGAGATCAAATGTCATTATGTCGGTAAAACAATGATAAAATGTTTTTACGTATGAACGATGAAAAAAAAAAAAAAAATTTAGAGCTTTCGATTCATTCATTCATATTTAGATATTGATAATTACAAACCTTTAAATATTAGATATTTTAAATAAAACAAATAAATAAATTAAATTTAAATACTGTATATATAATATATAAAAAGGTCAAATTGTGAATTTGACCACAAAAGGTTTAAGAAATATGTTTACTACGCCACGTAAAACCTGAATTATTTAATATTTTTTTTTTCCGCGAGGTAATTATCATATTCAAGCCATTGCCCGAACAACTTAAATTTGTTCAACGTGGGAATTGAAAAATTTTATCACAGCCTTGTTTTGCTAAGCCCCAACACTGCCTCAAAACTTATCAAGTGAATTGAGCTAAATGATTTCCAAGCCGTGGTTTAGTACTTGGTTGAGCAAAAAAGAAGGTCGACCTCTCTCATCGCATCCGCCTTCGTTGCTTGTTGTTACTCAAAGGTCATAAAATAATAATAATAATAATAATAATAATAATATCACGACAAAAAAAAAATAATGACATTGGTGTATTAAATATTATATTATTATCAACTTTCCCTTCTTTTCGAGAATAATTATTATACGACTAAACTTCAAATTCTATGATTCATCATTCGATCTCCGTACATCTTAATAATTCTCCATCTCACTTAGGGATTCCTCTTTTATCCTTCATTTTGAATTCCAGGATAAACCGAACATAAAATTAATAATAATAATATTAAAAAATAAAAAATAAAATGAGTATCGTTCTCCCCGAGAATCAATCGATAAAGATATCCCTTATTGGGGAGGTATCACAGCTTGCAATAAATCTTATTTTAGGTCTTGGTACGCTCGTACTATTTAGTTTTTTAAGGCCAAGGAATGGTATAGTTTATTCACCAAAACAATTTGCATCGCCAGATAAACAACCACCAATTATTGAAGAGAATAAATTATGGGGATGGGTCAAACCAGTATTGGAAGCTGATGAATCCTTGTTAATAAAAAAAATCGGATTGGACGCTATCATGTTCTTAAGATTTATTAAATTATGCAAGAACGCTTTTTTATGTTTGTTAATATTTGGAACCTGCGTCATTATGCCTATTAACATTTATAGTACTTATCAAGATAACAATTATGAGATACCAAGTAATGGTAACATATTGCAAATATTAAGCATCTCTTATATTGAACAGGTTAGAATTTGATTTACGCGTCCTTTTTTTTTAAAAAAAAATTAATTTTCTAAAACATTTTTTTTTTTTTTAGCCAAATTGGTTTTGGACACATTCAGTATTTACATGGATATTCTCAATTATCATGTATTTTTTTTTATACATGGAATATTCCGAGTATCGTAGATTGAGATTCGGTTATTTTAGATCAGAAGGTTATCGTAGATCTTTACATTCAAGAACTTTATTAATAACGGGGGTGCCAAAGTCCAAGCAATCAGATAAGGGGTTGATAGAATTCATGGAATTAATCAAGGTCAAATTTCCGATTTCTGAAACGGTTATAGCGAGAGACGTTGGAGAATTACCCGAATTGGTCATTGAAAGAGAAGAAGATGTACGCGATTTAGAGCGCGCCTTGAACAAGTACTTGAAGGGTAATTACGACTGACAGCAACCCCTTTCTTTTGTTTCTCAGTTAAAACGATTCTAATGTCACTCTTTATTTATGTAGTACCTGATCTTGAGACATCCAAGAGACCAAAGCATCGTAAACATATAATCTTTGGACGTAAGGTTGATAGCATTGAATACTTTACTCGTAGAATTGAAGAAAATGAAGCAAGGATTATCAAATTAAGGGAGAAAAGTTTAGAAGAGAAGAGAACTTTGAATTATGGATTCGTTGCTTTCGAAACGATTCATGACGCGCATTCCGTCGTGAAACATTTGGATAGCGTCCCATCCGGTGGGGTGAAACCATCATCAATTCTCGCACCATCCGTGGAACTCGCACCAATGCCACAAGATATCATTTGGAGTAATATTTCCATGTCACCCGCATTCAGAAGCACTCAAAGATGGATTGGACGTCTCGTTTTCATTTCCCTTTGCTTTCTATGGTTGATCCCGTTGAGTTTTGTGACAACCGTAGCACATATTGGAAATCTCGTGAAAATCTTTCCTTTTCTCAAAGGTTTTCTTGATAATGCCTTTATAACAGGGCTCATTGAATCATGGATGACACCAATGATTTTAGCCTTGTTCGTTCTCATCTTACCGGCCATACTGAGATGGTTGACGAGCACACAAGGAATAACTACATATTCGGAATCAGAAAGGTCCGTCCTTGGAAAATTATATTTATTCTTCTTTATAAATAATTTAATCATATATACGATATCATCAACCTTATTGGATCTAGCCACCAAGATTAAAGCATCAATAGATGCGGGTTATCTAAATGTGGGGGATTTAACAAAAGTGATATTTAATCCAGCAATTTTAGATGATATAGCGGAATCTGCTATTAAAGTGTCATTTTTTTGGATCAATTACATTTCTTTGAGAGGTTTGTTTGCCGTATGGGACTTGGCTCAATTCTTTCAATTGGTTTACGTTTGGTTTAAAAAGAAAGTCATCAGTCCCACCCCAAGGAATTTAAAAGAATTAATCATACCACCGGAATTCGATTATCCCGTTTATTATAATATTCATTTGTTTTTTTTTACCATAGCCATGCTTTATAGTATAATCGCTCCCTTAATTTTACTGTTTTGTTATATTTATTTTTATTTGGCTTATCTCGTTTATCGTTATCAATTAATGTAAGTAATGATAATGATACGTTGAGGGAGGTTTCCTATCAAAAAAAAAAAAAAAAAAAGATTATATTTTTGTCTTAACTTTAAAAAGTTTCTTACCTTTTTTTTTTTTTTTTTTTTTAGGTATGTGTTTGTTACAAGGGTAGAGACGGGAGGAACTTTTTGGAACCCCGTGTTTAATCGACTTATACTTGCCATCATATTTTGGCAATTTACAATGGTTGGAGTGATGAATTTAAAGGGTGCTCATATACAATCTATAGTGGTCATACCTTTGATCTTCCTTACATTAATCTTGAAGGTGTTTTGTTCGAGGACCTTTGACAAATCCACGAGATATTATATACCAGATACGGAAAGAACTGGAAGGCCAAGTGTCATTGATAAAGGAAAGCGGAAACAAGAAGATCTTCATCTTAAATTTGGACATCCTTCAACGACGAAAGAATTAATTATACCAATGATACATGTTAATGATAACGTTAAAAGTCAATTAGAAAGCGTTTATAATGGTAGGATTACCGAAACAACCGCCCTTACTAGACGTGGTAAAACTAAACGTATTTTATTGGTTGAAGAAGGTGATTACACTTTAAGGATTCAACCTATTGAGGAGAGTGAATTATATACCATAGATCCGGATAATTTTAATATGGGGTACGCCTTTGAGTTTGATTCTCGTTCCATTTTGGAAAGAGATGGTAGTAAGTTGGGTTCAAGTAGAATTAGTTTTAGTGACGATGAATTGGGTAGTAAGGGTTCAAAGAAAAATTTGTTAGATGATGATGATGATCCTTATGATTATCCTTTGCCACCACCACCTCCTAAATATCAAGAAAAGTGAGAGAGTAATTTTTTTTTATAAAAAAAAAAAAAAAAAGATTGATGTATTTTACTATTTGTACAATAAATTATGCTTTTGCTTGTACGTCGTGTAACGTCTACACTTAAGTCGGACCGTCGGAGCCTAATTAATTGTCGTGCAAGGCTACGGCAAAGAGGCTACTTTTACAATGTTCATTTCTTTGAAAATTAGGCAATAAAATTATATGAGGCATGAGACATATTACTCGTAATATGAATTTCCTGCCATGGCCTCTTATAAATTCGTTTATTTAAGAAATTTCGACCAAACGATGCAACTCATCGACGAGCGTAGGTGTGGAACTTGCTTATAAAGAAAGACCCAGAAATAGGAAACTTGGATGTTCGTTCAAAGCGATTACCTATGGTCGCATAAAATAAAAAAAAAAAAGTCGTTTTAGTGAGAAACGACGATAAGATCCATTGGGCAAAAGTCTCTTGAAAAGGATCTATTCTTTACAAAAATTTCTTAGAATCACTCAAAATACAATATATATATTGTACTATATAACCAAATCAAATTTATTGTGGGGTTATATTTACACGATATTTTGTTATAAATATGATATATCATAACGTCGATCATGCCATAACGCATATAAAAATACAAAACATTATTTCAAGTATACATACAATATGCTTTAAAACAATCTATATCAATAAAGAAATAAATTTTTTTTTTTCTGTAACTAAATATTTAAATAGCAAAGTATGCAATCTCATCAATCATATAGTAGGTTTTTTCGACCAGCAAGTCATAATAAATTAGATGAGGCTTGAATTATTTTGATCAATGACCTTATCGCTCTTATCAGAATTGACACTACCACCACCGAGAATAGAAGAATCACAGTTCTCACTTAAATGCCCCAAATCACCACAATATCTACATCCAATCGTACAATCCTGACTAACGTGGCCCTGATCTCCACAATTACCGCACCTCACGCTAGAGGGGGCTCGCCAAGGGTTCGAATACTTTTTGGATCCACCTGTACTTGTTCTGTTGGTTGGAAAGAGACTAAATCCACTTGATGATGATTGCGTGGTCTGACTAGTACTAGAACTTCCAATCGGACTCCCGGGAGAAGAGCTATTTTTTGGACTTGAAGACTCATTATTATTGCCTACGTGATTCTGCTTTTCTAATTGAGTTATTCTTAACTCTAACGTTTGAATATATTTCATCGCCTCTTCCATCTCTTGTTGCTTTCGCGTTTCAAACATTTGAATTGTTTGAAATTCACGATCACGAGCCACCTCCAAAAGGTTTGCATATCGATCAGTCATTGCCTTGACTTCTTGTTGCACCGAAATCAGAGTGGACACCAATTGAGCTTTCTCAGTAAATAAATTCTGAATGAGCATTGTCAAATCGGACCTGCTCAAAGTATCAAGGTTTAATTTACTAACATCGTCATAGATTCCATTCGATGGAAGTGTCTGACCATTGGGAATAGGTCTTGGATTTGCATCACCAGGTATCGGACCCAACCCTGGTGGAACTGATAATTGGCGCCCATTGATTTCATGGGTTTTGCTAGGCAATCCGTTAGCTTTATTCTTCTCATCATGAGTTGAACTTGTGAGCGGTGGTGCGCTTGCTGTTTCTGAGCTCATGGACGAAGAACTATTCGTGTCTTTCGAACTATTTTCAGTTATCATATTCCTTAAAAATTGTTGTTGCCTTAATTGTTTCTGTGAATCATTAACGTTTTCATGGTGGTTCGTTATTTTAGGATTTATTGCAGGCTTTGCATCAACAGGCGATTCGGATTTAGATTCTGAACCCGTCTCTTTGCCCATTGATGGTGTAAGAATATGCGTGTTTGTAGCTGAAACGTTACCGCTCTTTTTTTTCTTCTTCTTACTCTTTTTTGAACTCTCGGTAGGAGTTAAAGATTCTACCGATTCTGCAATACTTTGATCTTTTTCGCCTTTTTTCTTCTTCCCAGACTCCTGTTTACCTTGTTCTATCGATTGTAAAAGTGATTCTTGTTTCATTAGAGCCAATGTCTCATCTTGCTGTCTCTGAGCTTCCTTTAAAAACAATCGCCCGATAATACCAGACAAAGTTTTCCGTCCCGTTTCAATCCCCTCCTTATAATTATTTAATATTTTCCGTCTTTGTGACACAAGTTTCTGCGACGTTGATTCATAATTTTTGTAATGCCGTCCTAATTGAACAGCTTCCCACATTTCACCCTCCATCATTAAAATTTCCAAACTTTTAGTAAAAATTCCTGTAAAATCAGTAACTGGAAACAAATTTCCAATTGAAATGATGGCATTTTGCCTAGATCCATATACTGCCATCTCTATTTTTTTGATCCGCTTACGAAATTCTTTATTATTTGCCTTCTCCAATCGACCTATCGTTGTTTTTTGGGATTCATTCTTATAGGCTTCCTCGAGTGCTTCAAGTTCTTGGATAAGTTCTTTACTTTTCTGGGATATTTCTGTGTGTAATATTGACACACGTTTCGATAATAATAATTTAATGTCTTTCACTGTTCTTAGTGCATCACCACACTTTTGCAAAATATTATTATGAAATTCTACAACACGACCGCTAACTAACCTTTCTTCACTTTCCTCTAAAATACTAACTAATGTTCGCTGTACCTCATCTCCAAATTGTGTTGCGTCATTAACGGACTTTTCAATAAAACCTCCTTCCCAAAGAGAAATCACATTTTTAACATTATTAATATACGTGTGAAATGCAGTGTCTATATCCTCAACATTTGCCAAATTTGTAAGGGTCCCTTTCTTGGATTTACCCGACTTTTTATAAGCTTCAGCAACTGGCGCCCAATATTCATGAAATAACAGACATTCGTCCTGATATTCTTTCAAGAATTTTGAAAGGTTCGCTAGACAACCCTTCCCCAAAGATAAATCTCGTTTTGCTTCCAATTCAAGCATTGAAGTTAGAAAATTATTAACATGTGACCATACTTGACCTAAACTTTCGTTTAAAGCCTCCTCATTTTTATCCGCCTCCTTAAATAAATGATCATTAAATACTCTCCGATCAAGGTCAATGTCGGAAGGATATTTCCAATCCGGTTTAGTATGGTTACATTGTTGAACCTTGCTAATATGTTTAAGAAGTGGAAACGAATCCTTTTGAATATATAAATGAGATTTTTCAATCCCAATTACATCAATAAGAGACGACGGATCATTTTCATGTTCGAGGTTTGGTACCACTTGATGATGCGTATCGAATTCTACAGGAGCAAAGGTATCGGGTGATTCATACAAATTGCTTGGTGATTTAATCCATGAAAAAACTTTTTGAACAATAACATCAACTAGATCGGCCGTTTCATTAGATGATCCGGATGATTTGATCTTTTCTCCATGCTGAAGAATCAGATCACAAAAGTGTTGATGAATATCCGACGCGGCCTTCTTTGGTTTCTTAACGTTATTTCCTCCAACGTTATCTCCATTAACGTTTTGAGCTTGGTTTTTGACTGTCCAAGTATGGTTTTTCTTGTAGACAAATGAAGCCCATTCACGACAATAAAGGCATGATCCTGAGTCACATGCACGGTATCGACCAATTTCCTTAATGACAGAAGCTGTGTCTATTCGTAAGTTGGATAATAATTGGGCCTCGTTATTAGCATTCTTTCCTCCTGATTGTGGTTTAACTTGCAAAGTTACAAGATTATCGTAAATAGCGATAGGATCGAGTTCGAATTCAGTCATTTTAATTTATTTTATATTTCTTTGAGATATAGATATTAAAAATTAAAGGTTAATTGAATGACCAAAAAAAAAAATAAAAAAAAAAATAGATAAACTAGAGCTGCAATAAAAGTTAGCAAAAAGTTTCAATAAATTCACACCTTGTTTTAAAAAATGTATGTACAAAGCAAAATTGTAATTGTTTCTTCAAAAAAAAAAAAAAAAAATGAAAATCGAAAAATTTTTTAACGTTGCTCAAAAGTATTGCTTTTAGTAACAAACAGTTAAAAGTTAAATCAATAGTCAAAATAGTCAATCAGTGGACCCAGATTCATTTATCTATAGGAACAAATCAGTGTGCTGATCTACCATTTTTGCGGGAAGCTACGACAACAACTGGAACCTTAGTTTGTGATACATCAATGACTTTTAATGACGTAAAGGGACAGTCGATCACGTGATTGCCATATCCTCCTCAAGAAAAAAAAGAGGATTTATTTTCATTCTCCATGAAGTTGTAAATTTAAGCGATCACTAGGTGTTTTAATGAAAATCTTTTTGCCATTCCTGAATGATTGAAATAATTGAGTTTTTCCGGAACGTTACTCGATTTGATCAATTACATCATCATAGACAAATCATCAAATTTCTAAATAAAAAAGAAAAATTGCATTGCATATTTTTTTTTTTTTTTTTTTGAATACTTGTTATTATAGTCAGATTGACTTCGCTTATAGTTACATATTAACATATATATATACTTTTACCCTATCCTATCACCTACCCCCTTCCAAAAGGAGTAAAAAATGACTAGTGAAATCGCAAACACATTTGTATGGGAAATTGGAAATTTTCAAAAATGGATAAAACAAGTCTCTCAAGGTGAATGTATTAATAGCCAAAAATTTTGGTTGCCACAAAGATCCTTTGAGACAAAAAATCAAAGTTTCAATCATCCTACTTTGTGGGAATTATCCTTGTACCCAAACGGAATTATATCGAAAGGAATGTCTTTGCGTGTTCATGCGATTCAAACAAAGTATGAAAAGGAAAAAGGTATCACTACGAGACGGAAACAATTTATTTTAGGAATTGGAGAATATGATATTAGTCAGTTATTACCTAAGCGTAAAGCTGTGATCAGACAATGTGAAAAAAGTGGGAACTTTACTTTTAACGGATCAAAAACTGTTTCAAGTTGTCTGTACGATAATTTCTTTTCATTAGATTATATATTTCCAAGAAATGAAAAAACAAAAGTTGTCAACTTGTTTGTTCAAGTTACCGTTCTTGAAGAAAAATCTATACCTGTCGATAAAATCAGATTCGATAATAAATATGAAGATTTTTTTGAAGATGATACGTTTTCAGATATTGAATTCGAACTTGATTGTGGGTCATATTTAGGAAAATTGTTGGATCTAGAAAGTTTTGATGATTTCGAACACACTTTTAAACTTGCGGATATGATGATGCTTAATAACTTAAATAAATTGGTTATAAATGAATGGTTAAAAATTGTTGATAATGAAAATTGGCATAAATTCATATTGTTGGGGTGGAAATATAACAATAATCTTTTAAAAAATACGGGTTTAGAATACGCCGCTGATCATTGGAAACAAGTTAAAAAAGGTGAAGGAATGCTGCAATTGCTCGCAACTAATAACGTAGAAGGGATTGAAGAATTATTTTACATTACAAACAAAAGGTTGGAAATATCTAAGGTTGGAATATTCTCGGAACGACGAAAATCACAAAAACCATCAATGACGAAAAATTCAAAATATAAAGAATATATAGAACGTGAATATCGTACTTGTGATTATATAGAATTTAATGATAATCAAACCCCTATTATAAACGAATTTTCTTATTGTACCGAAAAAACGATTGTTGATCTGGAGGATATTGAATAATCTTTATAATTATAACAGATCCTTATTTAAAATAAAATAATACAAGTTAGTTTAAATAAATATTTATTCTTTTAATACGAGTTTTATTTAATGTTTCAATATAATAAACTATTAATAACTTTTCTTTCTCTCTTTTATTATATAAAGAATTATTAAAGTATGTATAAAATAATTGTAATAATAAGAATTTATCTTTTTAAGTCTTTAATTTACTTATTTTTTTTTTATTATTTTTTAAAATAATAATATCATATTCAAATTTGATAGCAAATAAATGATAATTATTTTATAATTAGAAGTTTTATAAATAAAAAAAAATTAAATATTTAAATATTAAAAAAGTTAATACTTTTATTATTAAATAAAGTAAAAAATAGATAAGTATTTATTTTTTACTAAAAAATGTCATTTATAACATATTTAAAGTTTTTATAATGTTTAGAAATAACTTTTAATTAAAGCTTCTAATAAGTTAAGTTGAATCAAATCATAAAATAAAAACTTTAATATTTAAAATACTTTTTTATTAAATTAAATTATATTTAACAATTATATAAGTCAAAATGCAAATTAAAATACAAGTTTATACATTTTTTAGAATTCTTTTTTTAATGTAAAAAATTAATAAAATTATCTTTAAATTTTAAAATAGCTTTTTTATTTAAAAATCACTTTTAACCTTTAGATACTTTAGCTAATACAGAGGGTCACCAAAAGTCTCCGAACACCACTTTTTAAGCGTGATTACATGCTAATAACGTCACGTAACTTAATAATATTATGGTCACATGACGTTCCAGAATTTGTTTACATAAATCAAACTTAATAAATGCGCATTTTGTTTGTTTATTTTGACTTTAACTCAAAATAAATTTCATTCCCCGAAATCAATAAAAATGAGTAAAGAATTAACAAAAGAACAACGTGGCGCTATATTTTATTGCCGTCAACGTGGCGACAGTTATAGAACTATTGCCGCGACTGTCGGGTGTGGGCCGTCAACAGTATTTGACACTTTGAAAAGAATGAATGAAACCGGAACTACTAATTCAAGGCCCCGTTCTGGTCGTCCGCCCCTTATTGAACCTTCGCAACGAAACCGGCTTAAGCGACTTGTAATCAATAGCAAGGGAAAGAATCGTCGCTTATGTACTGCTGAAGTTTAACAACTTTGGAAGAAGAAGACCAATCAGGATGTTTCAGCCAACACAATTGTTCGAATACTTCATAAAGCTGAGCTAAGAAATTGTCTTGTTCGACGCAAGCCTTTAATCTCACCAGCAAATATGGAAATGCGTCTTGCATGGGCTTTAGAACACCAAAGTTGGACAAAGCACGATTGGGCAAAAGTCATGTGGAGTAACGAATCAACCTTTTCCCAATTCCAACAAAACAGGTGTAGTAGAGTGTGGCGGAAGCCGCAAGATGAGTAGAACCTTTCTTGTGTTGCTACCACCGTGAAACATAGCCCTAGACGAATGTTTTGGGGATGCTTTTCAAGACAAGGCTTGGGACCCATTATCCCATTATCTGGAACAGCAACTGGTGCT
>CAJVPP010000918.1:0-24676 GCA_910592005.1 Funneliformis mosseae | reverse complement strand
TGTTCACGTAAAAAGACAATTTCATATCGTTTCTCTAAAGAAAGTTCCATTTTTCAAGCGAAAGTTTGATGATGATCTAAATTTTTTTTTTGTATCATTGACACTTATAAATTTACAGGTGATCATGTATTGTGTTATATTATATTTCTAGAAAATTTAAGGGATAGTTATATAATAATTTTGGACGATCTCAGATGGTCAGATACTTATGACTGCTACTGTATATTTATTTTAAAAATTTAAAAAGTAATTATATAATAATTTTAAATGATTTCATATGATTAAATATTTATAATTATTATTATATTAATAATATATGATATTTTAAAAAATTTTTTTAATAAAATAAAATAAATAAAAATAATAAATTACAATTTTTATAAGAAAAAAATAATGTTATAAATAAGATTAAAATATATACAGTATCTGGTAAGAAGTCACCAGTCACGTGATTATTGATCATTATTTGTTTATCTTTAAAATCTGTTATCTCAGCCATTTTCTTATTAATACATCTCTAGTTTTTTGTCACATATTACTAAAATCTTTCTTATTTAAAAATAGCTTTTAAAAGAAAAGAACTTTCTATTTTTGAATGTAGTAAAGTCGTTAGTGCTTGGAAATATAAAATAAGCGAAAGAAAGATTAATAATGTTATTTCTGCTTATAAAATTTGTGGAGACAAAATACTTACTCCTAGAACTGGTAGACTACCTATAATGACTGAAAAAGATGGTTATCATCTGATGAGAATTTTTAAAGAAAATAGAAAAATAAATCTTCAGGAATTACATAAAGAATTTGTCAATTTCACTTCAATAAAAATTAGTAAAAAAACTTTAAATATTTATCTTCATGATCAAGATTTCTATAGTCGAGTTAGTATAAGAAAACCTTTTATAAGTGAAAAAAATAAGCAAAAAAGACTTGCTTGGACTAAAGAAAGAAAAGAGTGAGTAAATGAATGGGAAATTATCATTTGGAGTGATGAATCCAAGTTTGAAATATTTAGAGAAAATGGTAAAAGGTGGGTTTAGAGATAGCCTCATAAAAAGTATAATGTGAAGTATTTAATTACTACAGTAAAGTTGGGTTAACAAGGAGTAATAGTGTAGGGATGTTTGCAAAACATAATCTTGATCCATTAGTAAAATTAGAAGAGAGGGTAACAGTTGCGATATATAAGAAAGTGTTAAAAAATAATTTAATTCCATTTTTAGAGGATTTAGATAATCAGAATAATTATTTTTTTTAAGAAGATAACATTCTCATACACATTGCAAATATTATATTCCCTAGTCTGCATAGAGTCTAGATCTTAATCTAATAGAAAATTTATGGGATGAATTAGAAAGGCAGGTGCGAGCACATACCTCATTACTAAAAATAAGGAAGATTTATGAAAAATACTTTAAGAGGAGTGGTTAAATCTTGATGTTAATAAATATCAAAATCTTGTTGATAACATGCTTTGTCGAGTTTCTGCTATTATTAAAAGTAAAAGTCATCCAACAAAGTATTAATAAATAGCTGAAGTTTTTTATCATGCAAATAAAAAATTTTATTAAATTTAGTGCGGCAATGATCAAGTAATTTGAATTTAAAAATTTGCATTAAAATTGATCAGCATTATGTGACTGGTGATTTGTTGCCGGGCACTGTATATAATTTATATATATATAAATTTTATATATAATATATTTAAGTTATTATTTAAAAATAATTTTTAAATTTAAATATTTTAATAAAAAATTTTATTTATATTTAATAAGTATTATATAATTCTAAAATAAATATCTTGTAATATATATGTAATTATTAGTATAAATATTCAGATTATATAGTATATACAATTTTAATAAAAAGAATAGTAATGAAATCTATATCTATTTTAAGTTATTATTTTACTATTTAGATTTAAGCATTCATTCATTTACTGAAAAATTAGATTATTATTTATATCAAAATATTTTGATAATTATCTGTATAATAATGTAAATATACAATAGTTTGTATTAAAAATAACAATTTTTAAATTACTTTAGTTTTATAATTAATATACCAATTAAAAATAAATAATATATCATTTTAAAACTAAAAAATAATAAATTTTATTAAAAAAATATATAATATTTATTCTTTACTTTTTTAAATAATCTTATAATATATTATCAAATTTATAAAACTAATTATAAGTTATTAAGAGTTTTTTCTTTATATTCAAAAAGGCTTTTTGATTACTAAGATATTTAAATTTATATTCTTTATAATAATTACCCAAAAAAAAAATAATTTATAATTTTTGAAATGCTATTATTAAAATATTTTAAACATTACAATCAATATATTTAAAATTATTATTTGTAATAATTATCATTAAAAATTATCTTTTAAAATAAATATATAATTGATAAGTTTTATTTTTATATTTAATTTTAATGCTAATTATTAAAATTGAAAAATTATAAAATTTGTCAATTATTATTTCAAAAAAATTATAATTTTTATTACATATTATTATAAGATATAAAATTAAAATTAAATTCAAAAATCAAATATTTTAATTTAAAAATTATGGTCAAAATTAAAAATTAAAATATATTATAATAATTAAAATTAAAAAATATTATTATTATTTTATTATTTTATTACAATTATTATTATTATTAATTATAATATTTATCTTAAAAATCTATTTTAAATTAATAAAAAAATAAAGAAAAAATAAAGAATTAAATAAATGATTAATCAAAATAAAAAAATAAAATAAAATAAAAATAAAAAAAAATCTTATTATTTATTCACTTTAAACAATATCAAATTATTCATTTTTGACTTCTTATCATTTTAATTGAAAATTTTGTTATAATAATAATTTAATAATTCATTATTATTCAATTAGAAAGATTTTACTAATCTAACCTGAATTTTTCAGATTAAATAAATCAGTTAGATCAGAATATATTATATAACCTAACTTAATTTAAAAAAAGTATTAGCTCAAGTTAATTAAATAATCTAAACTGATCTAATTTATTCAGAACTCTAATTATAATATATTTTAACCATCATATATATTTTAAATATTATAATTAATTTTGATCAACTATCATAATTGATTTTCCTTTTTAAATTTTTTAACAAATTGAGTTTCAAATAAGTTAAATCGAGTTAAATTTAATGATTAACTCTATTTAGCTCTTTTTTCAAGTTAAGTTAATTTATTTTATAAAATCTTTTATTTTAACTTAATTCATTATATAAATTTTAAATTTGACTCAATTTATTTGACTTATTTTTAACTGAACTCAATTTTAAATTAAATTTATTCAAATCAAGTTAAGTTCAAATCAAATTTTAAATTAAATTTAAATTAATTTATAAATATCTAATAAAAAATATTTATTTTAAATTATATTATTATAAGTTATATATTATTTTATTAAATTAAATAATAAAATAATTTGTTTAAAAAAATATGAAATTTAAATTAAAAAAATTAAAATAAAATATAATAAAAAATAAAATAATAACTAAAAAGTAAAATAAAAATAAAAAAAATCAGAAAGGGAAGAAGAGAGAAAATAATAAAAAAATAAAAAAAAAAAAAAACAGGTAGAAGAGTAGGAATTATAAATAAAAGTAAAAAAAATATAAAAAAAATAATAAAAAAAAGATAGAAAGGAAAATAAAAAAATAAAAAAATAAAAATTAATTGAAATATAAAATAAAATCAATTAAAGAAAAAAAAGAAAAATAAATTAATTATAAATCGATCAATTTAAGATAAATTAATTAGTTTATTCTTAAAAAAAAAGACTCACTAAAGTTAAGTTAAGATTAAATTGAGTTAAATTAAATATTTAACTTGATTTAAATTTGACATAACTCACAAATCATTAAGTCAAAAAGATATAAATTCAATTTAATTTGAACTTGACTCAGCTTATCTAACTCATGAATTAATTTAACTTATCTAAATTTTACAAATAGTTAAAATTGATTTTGATTATTTTGACTTTCTGAAATAATTAAAATTAAATAATTTCAGTTTTATATATAATTACTATATTATATAATTACAATTAGATTTTTTAAAAAATAATAATTTAAAATATATCTTATAAGATATTTAATAAATATTTAAAAGAATTCTTTTAAAATTAACCTTTTTATAATAAAACTTAAACTCAATTAAAAATGTAGATTACATTAAAAAAAAATAGAGAAAAAAGTCAAATTTTTAATAGCAAAAAAAATTACTTACAACAATTTTTTAATATAAATATAAAATAAAATGATCTTAATAATATACAATTCTTAAAATCATATTAAATTATGTAAAGTATATATTAATATAAAAAAATATATACTAAATATTAATTAAATAATAAAAAAGTTATTATTAGAATTTGTCTTATTAATAAATAAATAATATTAAAAATAAAGTTTATATATATCTTTAAAATTTTATTTTACTATTTATTTATTAATGACTGTATTTTATCTATAATTATATAATATTAATTGAAATACTTTAAATCAGTTAAAAATCAAATAATCAATTTTAGACTAATTTTAATATTATTTTTAATATATTTTCTAATCAATATAAGTATATGCTAATTGATGCTTATTAATTTTAATTAGACATAACTATTCAGAATCAATTTAAAACTTAAATAACCATAAATTAACCATTAATTCAACATTAATTCAAAGTTAAATAATTATAAATTGGCCTAAAATTAACTTCAATTTAATATTAATTCAATCAAATAAGTATTTAAAACTAATTTATTAAATATTGAAATTTTATTAATAATAAAATTAATATAAATTTGCAAAAATATAACAAAATATTACTAAATCTACTGATTACTATAAATAACTGACTAAAATACTCCTATAGTATAGTATCTTCTCACAATTTTAATGTAAAATACCTAAATACTATATATCAGAATTTTGAAAAAAATTTCATGAAAATTTGTATATTACTTAAGTATAATATATTGATCAAAAATTTTTTTTATAAAATTGTAAAACATGAAAATATCAAATTTATTATTATTAATTAATAAAATCAAAAAAAAATACATCAAATTATTCAGTAAGTTTATTTTTATAATCTATTTCTTATTCTTTATATTTATTTATATTATTAAATTCTATATTATTATCATTGACTTCTTTACTTTGACTTTTTCTTCTTCATCATTATAAATTATTTACCTAGCTTTTTTCTTTTTATTTTAAATATATTTTAATCAAATATCAAATTATCTTCACTACTATCTATTGTAATAGAAATATCACAATGTTTAAATGATTTTTTAATCAAATTAATATTAATATTATCTTATTCTCTTTTTACTCAATTAGCAATAGTAGTATATGAAGATTTTTTAATTTTTTTAGAAGATATTAATTCTTTAACTTTAAAATTCATCTAATAATTATAATATTAATGCTAATTTATTTTAAAACTTTTATTAATAATCATATTTAATAGTTATAATTTACTTTTTAGTCTATCAAGAATAATTGCAGTATTTGTTTGTTTTCAATAGTCTATTTTTTACTGAATCTACAAGATTTTTATAAAAAGAATCTAAAACTAATAAAGATCTTGAATTTTCTAATAAATTTTACTTGATTCATACATTTTCAATTTACCAAAATATTTCTTGTTTATTATATCATCTTTTTTTATTTACATAAATAAAAATTTTTTTAAAAAATAATTCTTTTAAAATATTTTTAAGTTTAAAAATACAAACTACTGATAATTTTGTTTTATCAAACTATTTATGCTAAAATAATTGTAAAGTTTGTTTTTTCATAATCTGTTATTTGTATATTAATAGTTGAAGTTTAGTATTGATCTAAAATAATTGAATAAAATAAATCAAAAATAACAGGAATCTCATCTATATTACCAATATATTTTAATAGATAATCATGTTATATGAATTTATATAAGATAATAGATAAAAAGTTTTATTGCTTTTCTAAAGATCATTAGGAAGATATTGAGCAATATGAGTTCTTTTTCTTATAGCAAAATTATATTTTTTTATAAATCCTTCCAACCATGATTCTGAAAACTTAAATTCTTTAATATTTATATAAAAATCTATCCATCTTTTTTTTTTAGCAAAAGAATTACTTTACTAATTATCATATTTTATGTAAAAGCTTTTACAGCTTTTTGCAAGTCAATTATTTACAAAGAAAATACTTTTTCAAGTTCTAGAAAGGCTGCACTTCTACTTTTATATAATTTTTGAATATATAGTACTTTATTTTCAAATTCAACTTTTGATTTATCTAATCTTAAATTTGCTTTATTTTTATTTAAAATTTTCTTACAGTTAGACGTTTACTTTTATATTATTTTACATGTTTTACTATAAGTAACTTTTCTTTAGTATACCACTATCTTTTTAGTTTATTTGTAACTCTTATTTTTCTAATAGAAGATTTATTTTAATAAACAACCATATTTTTTAAAAAAATAAAGTGAGAAAAGAAAAAGTTTAAAATGATATCAAACATAAAAAATATAAAAAAGTAAAGATTTTTTAAATATGTTTTATAATAGATCATTTTAGTAAAATTAAAATGATTTGTAAATTATATGAAAAATTATATATTTAATATATTTTTAAAAAAATATTTTAATTTTAATAAATAAATCTTATATAGTAATATTATTATAATATAATATCTTCTAAATCAAAATACCCTTCATCTTTTTGACTTTATAAATTTATAAAGTATCCAGATACTTATATTAGCTATTTACAGTAATTTTATATTTAAAAATATAAGTAAAAAAAATGAATAAACTATGTAAAATAATAATATAATAATAAAAATATAATTTTTTTTCTCTCAAAATCCTTTTAAATTATCCTAAATATTATTATCATAATATAGCTATTTTTTAAAAAAAAAATTAAATAAATAAAAAAATAATAATAATATGATCTATTTTTCTCCTAAAAATTCTTTGAAATTATTAAAAATATAAAAAAAATAAAATAAATAAAAAATAAAAATCTACACTTTTTTACTAAATAACTTGAAATTATTTTTTTCTATTATAAAAAATAAAATAATCAATTTATAAAATTTAACTTAAATTTCAACTTTTCTTTATCTAATTTAATAGTATATTTTTACAAATAATATTTATTTGTAAAATCTTTTAGAGCTCTCCTTAAATTATTAATTAAAGCTAAATTCTTTGTTAATCTTATGTTAATACTAATTTTCAATTATTAATATTATAAGATAATAGTATGTTAAATTAGTTTTATTTTTATTTTTAATTTAAATTATATTTATAGTAGCAGTCATAAGTATCTAACTACCCAAGATCGTCTAAAATTATTATATAACTACCCCTTAAATTTTTCAAAAATATACTGTAATATAATACATAATTACCTGTAAATTTATGTGTCAATAATATAAAAAAAATTTAGATGATCATCAAATTTTTGCTTGAAAAATAGAACTTTCTTTAGAAAATGATATGAAATTGTCTTTTTACATAAGTATCCAGCTAGTCTAAAGTTTAGTTTTAGATTTATTACTAAACAGATACGTTATAGTAAGTCTACAACTATTTATTAGATTAAAAAATATCATGAAAATTAGGATCTAAGTACTTTAGAAAGACCAGAATAATCTTGTATAACATCTGCAAAACAAGATAACAAGATTGTAAAGATGGTAGAGAAAAAACATAATATAACAGCCATTCAAATACAAAAAAATAGAAGAAAGAGGTGTTGAACTTAGTGTAAAAACAATAAGACGATGTCTTCATAAGCCTGGAGGAAAGTTTAGTAATAAAATTTCTAAATCTTTATTTAAAGAAAACCATCAAAAGAAAAGGTTACAATGGATAAAAAGACATAAGAATTTTGATTAGAATCGAGTTATTTTTACAGATAAGAGTATATTTCAATTATATACATCAAAAAAAAGGTTTGGCAGTTTCCTGATAAAAAAAAGTGTTTTGTTCTGTTAAGCATCCACCAAAAGTTCATGTTTAGAAATGTTTTTCTACTTCTGGATTTGGTAAACTATTTTGCTTTCAGAGGAATCTTAATACTAAATTTATGTGTACTATTTATGAGCAGAGTCTTTTGGCTTTCACTTTTAAACTTTTTGGTAAAGGTAATATAGATTGGATCTTGCAAGAAAATAATGATCCAAAGTATTGATTAAAAATTGCGAAAAAATGAAAAAAAGAAAATAGCATTGAGGTACTTTCTTGGCCATCAATATCTCCAGACTAAAACCCTATAGAAAATGTTTATAGGTTAATAAAAATTAATATATAAAAAAAAAATTCAATTAATTAGAGGGTTAAAGGGGAAACTTACAAAAGAATAAAACTGATTATCACCTGTACTTGTCACAAATTTGATAGCTAGCATGAAAAGTATACAGCTACACTTATAGAGTCAGATGGTGATTACATAATATATTAATTTTAGTTAGTTAGTTATGTATTTTTTAAATAAAAAAAAAATTTTGAATTTACTTACTTATAGCTGAAGTTAAAGGTGGTCAGATACTTATGACTACTATTGTATTAACATAAAATAAATTTTTATAGGATTTACATATTTTAAGTTATTTTATTCTGTTTATTAAATTATATATTTATTTTAAATTATTTATTAATATTAATATACAGTATATTTATTTAGATTAATTATTTAATTAAAGAAGAAGAAAATATTGGTAAAGAATCTGATATAATAATTTCTTTAGTTTATAATTATTTTGAAATTTGTAGATTAGATATAAAAAAGTTATTATTCAGCAAATAATTATATTAATTAAAATAAAAATAATGTTAAAATTATGTATCTAGTATAACAAATAATAAATAATATTCATAAAGAAATAACATATTCTTTTATGTTTACAAGATATAAAATTTAGTTTTGATAGTTTTTTTGAATTATTTAAATTAAATTATAAAAAGCTAAAGTAGATATTTAGATGATTTAATACAAGTTATAGAAGATTCATTATTTAGTAAATATAATTTAATATAGATACTTTTAATAAATAAGAAATAGAATTGTTTTTTTTATATATTAACAGAATTTTTAAATAATTATTTTAAGACTATATCAGATATTCTTAAATAATATCATTTTATTTTAATAAAGATAAAATTAGTAATATAAAAGAAATATTAATAGAAAATGTTTAATAGATATTAGAAAACTAAAATAATACTAATAGGATTTTCACATTATAAAGTTAAAAATTCATAGAAATTATATAACATTCTAAATAAATAATTAAAAAAATATTTGATTAAATAAAAAATTATAATAGATAAATATTTAATCAAAAACTAAATATGTAATACATATAAATTATTAACTGATAAATAAATTACTTACTAAAGGAAAATGATAAATTACTTATTGAAGAAAAATGATGAAATACTTACTAAAGGAAAAAAAATAAAATATTTTTGAAGGAAAAGAATAAATTATTTATCAAATACAAGACAATATCTAAATAAAGGTAATAAAAGAAATCTTAAAAAGGAAATATGATATTATAATTATATTATAATTATATAATAATTATATTATGAAGATAATAAAAATAACAGAATACTGTGACAAAAAATAACAAAATTAATGGAATACTTAAATTAGAAATAATAGAATTAATAAATTAATTAATTAAAATATTGGAAATATTGCAAAATAATAATAAAAAACAATAAATTAATATGAAAAATTTAAAAGATTTTACAGAAATTACAAAAAGAATTTAGAAAATTACAGAAATATTGGAAGGAAATAGAAAATTAAAATATTTTAGAAATAGAAAATCAAGAAATTATAAAATAATCTATATTAATTTTCTTAATATAAAAGATAATTATCTTAAAAATCTCCTAATATCTTAATAATAAAATAATTAAAATTCATTTCTTTAATAATAAATGAACACTTGTATTTGATAATAAATACAAAAATATGTTAAATGAATACTTAAATAAATTGTTTAACAGAAAATATGTTAAAATACATGTTTAATTAATATTTATTATAGAAAATTAGAAAACTTATAATAATAAAATAATTAAACAAAGAGTTTAATAATGATAAGAAAAATGAAGATAAAAGAAAATAAAAGAAATAATAATGCTAAAATAATGAAAATAGAAATAAAAGAATTAATAAAATAATAAATTAAAGATTTGAATAAATTAGAATAAATTGATTTAATGAAATAAGATTTTTGGATAAATAAAAATTAATTTGTAAAAACAAATCCTTTTAAAATTGAGTGGCAAAAATAATTCAAGAAAGTATAATTTTTATTAAACTTATAAAATGTTATACATTTGTAAAATACAAGTTTGACGATTATAATATGAAATAATATTAAGTAGACTTAATATTGAAAGAAAATGATATTTATTTGAATAAGTTATATTTATATTTAAAATTCAAATAAATAAGATAATCTTTATCCTAAATTAATAATTTAAAATTTAAAATAAAAAAAAATTAATTTAATATTTTTAATTTTATTAATATTTTTATTTATTGTATTTTGATTTTACAAAGAGTCATCAAAAGTCTCTAAATACTATTTTTTAAGTGTGATTTCATACTGATAACGTCATGTGACTTAATAATACTGTGATCATATGACATTTCAGCCTTTATTTATATGAATCAAACTTAATAAATGCGTGTTTTATTTATTTATTTTGACTTTAGCTCAAATAAACTTCTTCCTTTGAAAACTATGAAAATGATTAAAGAGTTAATAAAAAATAATGTAGAATGATATTTTAATATCATTGAGGTAGTGACAGTTATTGAACTATTATCATGATTGTTGGGTATGAAGTATCAACAGTATTTGATATTTTAAAAAGAATGAATAACACTGGAACTACTAATTTGAGACCTCATTTTGATTAACTACCCCTTATTAAATCTTCACAACAAAACTGACTTAAGCGACTTATAGCCAATGATAAAGGAAAGAATTATCACTTATGTATCACTGAAATTCAACAACTTTGGAAGAAAAAGATCAGTCAAGATATTTTAACTCATACTGTTAGTCAGATACTTCATAAAATTGGGTTAAAGAATTATCTTGCTTGACGAAAACCTTTAATCTTACTAGCAAATATTATAGTACATCTTGCATAGTATTGAAATACCAAAATTGAATAATAAATGATTGGTCAAAAATCATGTGAAGTGACAAATCGACCTTTTTCTAATTTTAATAAAGTTAATATAGTAGAGTGTAGCGAGAACCTCAGGATGAGTGGAATCTTTCTTGTGTTACTATTATAATAAAGTGTAGCCTTGTTCAAATGTTTTGGAAATGCTTTTTAAGACAAAGTTTAAAACCTATTATTCTACTATCTGAAATAGTAACTGGTAATACACATGTTATTATCCTTCACAAATACGTTATATCAACTATGAGATGTGTATTTCCAAATAGTAACAGTTTGTTCTAAAAGGATAATGCTCACCTTCATAAATCAAAAGTTGCAAAAAATTTCATACAGAAAATGACTTACATATACTTTCTTAGCCCGCTTAAAGTCTAGACCTTAATCCAATTAAAAATATATAGGCTGATATCAAAAAAAGCATTTGTAAAAGGAAAAAATAGCCTTTTAACTTTGCTAAACTTGACCGATATGTTAAGAAGGCATGGTGAGAAATTTCTATATATAATATTGAAAATTTAGTCAATAGTATACTGCGGCGAATTTGGATTATAATTGAAGCAAAATGAGATCTGACTAAGTACTAGTTGTTTAGTATAAAATGTAGAGCAAATTTTACTTAAATAAAAATATTATTAAACTTTTTTTGGTTAAACTTTAAAATTTTGTGTATCATATTGATCCAAAAAGTATTCAGAGACCTTCTGTATTAATTATAAACTTAAGATAATATAATCATCAGTTTTTTTTTAAAATAAAATATAATTTTAAATAAATAATAATAATAAATAATTCAATCAAAATAAATAAAACTTAAATTATTACAAATAATAAAGATAATTAAAAACATCATTTACTAATTTCTTTATTTTGCTATTAAATAAATGAATTAATTATTATTACATAAATAAAATTACTTAAGTTATATTATTTAAAAAACTTAAAAAAATAAATAAAAAAAATAAATAAAATACTTATAAATAAGAATTTTTATTTTTAAAACAGAAAAAAAGGTAATTTTAATTAAACATAAATTAAAAAAAATAAAAAATATATTTTATTTTATTCACATATTATTTTTTTAAAAAAAAAGAAATAAAATATTAATTACATTTTTAAAATAATAATAAAAATATCTAATTTCTATTAAAAAACTGAAATCTAAGTTAAGAATAATTACAAAAAAATAAAAAACGTTTATAATATTCTTTAAAAAAAAAATAATAAATAATAAAAAATTTTTATAAAATCTAGAATCATAACTAAAAAAAAACCCCCTTCATTTTAAGATCATCACTAAAGAAAAAAATGCATTAATAATATTTTTAAAATAAAACAAAAAAAAAGTTCATTTATCATTTAAATAAAAGCTAAACCTTCTACCTTATCAAAATCTAAGATCACTACTTATTATAACAATAATTAATTAGCATTTTTTTAATTAAATATAAATTTAATTTTTTTTAAATTTAATATAATAAATTATATTTGTATATCAATAAGAAAGAAAAAAAAAGAAATATTAATGAAGTTCTTAAAACAAAAAAAAATAAAAATAAAAATAAATTATTTACTATTAAATGTTAGTTGAATCCTCTATTTTACCAAAATATAAGTCTATAACTAAAGAAAAAAAGAAAATGAAATTTTAATAAATAGCATTCTTAATATAAAAAAAAAATCACTTACTATTTAAATAGAAATCTTTAACTTTTAAAATTTAAGATTGTTAAAACAAAAATAATATTAAAAAATTTGACGAATTTTCTAATAATTTTTCTGACTATTTTTCTCTTTTTTATTATAAAAAATATTGCTTAAATTCTTTACTTTGAAAATAATTAACATTCATAATTTATAAATTGACTATGCATTTTATTTTTAGTATTATTTTACATTTTTTGTTTATTTCATAAAAAACAATTTATCTTAAAAATTATTATAAAGTAATGTTTTTTCTTTTTATACAAAAGGCTTATATTTTAACCTAAAAATCATATTTGCTAAATAAATATAAAATAGATTTTTTTTAATAGTTTTTTTTTCTATTGTTAAGGTTTTATATTATCAATATAATAAAACTTACATTTATAAGCTAATATTACTGTTAACATGCAATCCTTGTGAATTGTGATAATTAGACAGGATGTTCAAGTGGTGATTCTTTTAAGTTTACATAGCAACTTAATCTCAGTTTAACTCAAGTTTATAATTTACATAACTATATACTTCTGACAAGACGAAAAGCAAAATAGCTCAATTGATTCAGAGGTGTAATAATATGTTTATTGACGATAAATAATAAAAATAAGAAATAAGATGATAATAATATATAAAATAAGAAAATAAGAAAGAATAAGAGAAATCAAGAGAGTTAAATACTAATTAGAATGTTAGGCTAGGCGTCTCTACAAGAACTGCTAGATGTATATCTAAAAGCAAACTAAAGGAAAAACTAAAAGTGAACTACAAACGAACTTAAGTTTACATGATTTTATCACTCTTTATTTATATTAAATTAATATATAAATAGATATAACAAATAAATCAAATATATCTAATATGTCAGATATATCAAAAATATCAACTATATCAAATATATCCAGTTTATCAAATATATCTGATATGTCTAATATTTAGATCTGCAATATACTGTATTACATTCATCAATCCAATCCTGTTATAGTATATATAAATATTATAAAAAGAATATAATAAAATAATTAAATAACTAACATATTCATTATAATCAACAAATAAATGAAAAAAATTAAATTATATATAATTATAATAGAATGAAATCACAAAATTCTCATAAAATAAAAATCTTTATCAAAAGCTAATTAAATTAATTAAATCTTAGTAAAAAGAATTATAAAAAAATAATGTAATAATATAAATAGTATTTATAGAGATCTACCTTTATCTTCTGAAATCTTTTATATATTAGATTTGCTCAAAAATTTTCAATATATAATATAATTTACTCTATTAGTATAATTTAAAAGAAAATAATAGAAATTGTTTTAAGTAAAAGAATTATTTTATATATAATTGTATAAAGTAATTTAACAAAATTAAAATTACATAAATCTATAATCCTAAATTATCATATAACTATTACATATAGATTATCATATTATTAATCAAATTTAATAAATTTACATAATTTCATTTTATTATTTTTAAAAAAAAAAAATTAGAAAATTATCATTATGTATTACTATATAACATTAAAATAATGAGAAATTTTTTACTTAGTAATAATGCAAAATATTTTAGATAATTATAATAATAAAACGGATTTAATTTATAAATAAATTTATTTTTTGATTAATTGCAATTATATTGTTAAACTCAAGAAAGTTAAATAATTTAAAGAGAATAATTTATTTAACAATAACTTTAATTTTAAAAACAAGTTTCTGATTTAACTTTTTTTTTATAAATGAATATTTATCAGAAAGTAAGAAAGCAAACTAAAAAAGAATTTTTAATAATCCAATCCTAAATAAATTTTCCTTCATTTTTTTGCATATAAGTTATAAAATAACTGTATAAATAAATGCTATTTTCTTTTTTAGAATGTATAATAATTTTAATATAAAATTAAATATAAAAGAATGATATATAATTTAATTTTAATTCATCTAACATCCTTAAATAAATATTTGTCTTTTGGATTCTTTTTTACAAAACTTTTTTTTATATTCAATTTTTAAGTTAATTTTTATTTTTATTTTTTTTCTTTACTTTCAAATAACTTATTAATTTAAACAATTTAAATTACTGTTAAAATTGAACCAAAACTCTGCTATCTAATATTTTAATCAAAATGTCTAATTTTTCTTTTACTAAATAATTAAAATGATTTATAATTTAATTGCAAATTTATTATTTAAAGTATAAATTGGTAAATAATGATAATTGATTTTTATATGAGAGTTATAATTATATTATAGCAATACCATTACTATTATATATAATATAAATCTTTTTTATATATGAGATTTAATATTTATTAAATTGATTATATTTGAATAAGTGTTGTTATGTTGGTTTTGTAACTTCAAATAAAATCTCAAAAGAGTAAATAAAATTAAGACAATTACTCAAGGAATCACGGGTGAGGATTCATAATAACGTCAATGAATTATTCTCAATAATAATCACGTGAAATAAATACAAAATAAATATAAAAATAACTTAAAGATATTTTAAAGATTACACTTCAGAGACTTCAAGTCAATACAGCGAATCAATACAATATCATATAATAAGTTTACTAACAATAATTAAAGGGATTGTATAAATGTAAAGGGTCACAAATAAGTTATAACTGTTTTAACAGGTTTGCAAAGGATAAGTTTTATACTTAGTTAATTATACTTCTTTATTAATATAATATATAAGTTCGATACTCAAAAGATTGATATCTTATCAGTGTTGAAACTCAAAAAAAATACAGAGATATTTATACATGTTGAATAAATAATAAAATAAACTAAACTAAATATATCAAAGAAAATAAAGTTATCATTTCACTAGGTAATAAAGTTGCCATGTCAATAAAATTGCCAGATCTGCAGGTAACTAAATTGACATCTATGATCTATATGATTATCAAAGGCAATAAAATTGACATCTAAAGATTTACATAATTGATCGATGGCAATAAAATGGACAAAATAATCTTTATAGAAGATCTACATAGCAATAAAATTGACTTCCTATTCTACCAATTAAATCTATTTAAAATTTTACCCGTTACATTTCTCTCCTCTTAGATTTAAGCTCTGTTGAAGAATTTTTCTTTCTCCTTTTAATTCTTTTAGACAAGACTGTAAGGTTAATTCCTAGTTCTTGAGCATATTCCTTTTGCGTTTTTCTTTTTCACAAGAGTTCTTCAGGAATTTCATTTTTTACAAGTTCTTCTTCCTAGTAGATTTTGTCTATTAAATCCATTAATTTGTCTGACTTGGTCTTTTCCCAGAGGTCAATAATTATCAAAAGTAATTTGATATCATTTTTTTTTAACACATCATTAGCTTTCTCAACGTTTTTAATGTTTTGTCGATATTTTTTTACGAAGTGACTCATTTGTTGGAAATTTTCAAACATTTTCAGAAAAATTGAGGTTTAAGGTCTAATCAGCATCCTTTTATATTTTCTAGTTTGTTTACTCAAATATAGATCACAGGGTTCTAATTCTATTGATCATGATAGATTTTCAATAAACTTGCATTGATTGGTGCCTTAAAAATTCATCTTTCGGTAGATCTTAATTTATATGCTCCATTGAGTAGTATGTCATGGATATAGAATGGTCCTTTTTATTTTTCTTCTAATTTTTCAGTCCAAGTTTTCTCTTTGGCAGCGTTATATAAAAAACTTTATTCTAATTTTAAATTCAATTAGTCACTTGATTTTAAGTCATGTCACTTCTTTTGCTTTTCTTATGCCTTTGTTACATTTTCTATTGCTTATTGCCTATTTTCTTTTAAGGTTTCCAAATTTATTTTCAAAGTTTCATTTTCAAGAGCAGTAATTAGTAATCTCACTTCTCTTCCATAGGTCAAGTAAAATGGTGTAAACTTCATAGTAGAATTTTTTGCAGTTCGATATGCAAATAAAATAGAATTTATAGCGCTGTCCTATTCTTATAAATTCTTTGTTACTTTTGCTATAGATTCGCACAAGATCTTATTGAATCGTTCAACTAATCCATTAGTTTGAGGATGATACAGCATTGATAATAAATATTTAATTTTGAACTTATTCATTAAACCTTCTACTACTTGATTTCTAAAATGTATTCTTCAGTCAGAAAGTATATAATTTAAACATCCATGTTAGCAAATTATATTTTCATAGATAAATTCTATAACTGTTTTGCATCATTTACTGGGGTTGCACTTGTTTCAGGCTATTTGGTTAAATAATCTGTAGCTACGATTATATAACGATTTCCTTTGTTGGTCAATGGTAATGATCCTACAAAATCTATTCCTATTTTTTCAAAGGGCTTTCCTACTAGTATTGGGTATAAGAGAGTACTGTTTTTTAAAGGCTTCCCTCTTCTTTGGCAAGAGTCATAGGCTTTAATATAATTTCTAATGTCTTTATACATTTGCGGCCAATAATAGTTTTCTCTAATTTTTTTGAAGACCTTTTCTGTTTCTAAATGTCTACTGATGGGATGATTATGTGTTGCAAAGAGTATCATTTCCATTTCATTTATTTTCAGTACTTTAAGATAGCTTTCAGGGTTTCTCTTATTTCTTTTATAAAGTTGATTTTCTATAATAACAAAATGTTTTGATTGTCTGATAATTTGTTCGGCTAATTTCTTATTATTTGGTAAATTTGATGTAATTAAATAATATTTAAGTTGATTATATTAATTTTCTTCCATTTTTAAACTTGAGCTGTCAATCACAATGTTGACACTTTCACTTTCACTCTATTATTTTGTTGATGATAGAATAAAATTATTAGAGCATGGCGAACAATTGTGCATAAGCATTTTTTTGTTAAACAAGTAAAGGTTCAGTCTACTATAAATCATTAGTTAAATAATTAGGATTTATGTCAGGATGAATTTTGCTACATTCGAATCCAATAATACAATTATAAAGAATGATTCTATAAGGTAAATTACGTTTGCATACCTTGTAATACGTGTGAATGTGATAGTTTTCAATATTATAAAAGTCAATGCATTTAGAGCCTCCTTTGGTAATTGGTTGATTTGCAATTACTTGTTTGACCTTAATATTTTCCTTGTAAATTTCGATCATTTCATCTTTTAGATATTGGTATCCAATAGTAATCAATGAGTGATTTCCAAATTGGTTCATCAATTCTTACTCAAAGTAAGCTTCAATATCATTGTCTTTTATGCTATTTTCTGGTGAAAAGATATGCCATTGGATTTCCTTTTTTTCTGATTCATCAAAGTTTTCATTAGTTTATACAGAAATCATATAAGTTTCCACAATTTTATTAGAATCTTTATTATTATCAGGATCAATTCTGGATAGAGCATCAGCATTTGCGTTATTTTTTCCTGAATGGTGTTAAACTTGAAATGTGTATTGCTAAAGATTTAATAACCATCTAGCTCTTTTAGTTTGATTTTTCATAGTTGAAGTTTGTAATTATTTCAATCAGTTACTAAGATAAAGGGTTTTAAAGATATGTAGTGATGAAAGTATTTGATTGCTCAATTAATTGCTAAACATTCTAATTCTTGAGCACTATAGTTTTGTTTATGAATATTAAGAGTTCTACTTGTATAAGTGATTACTTTCTCTTTTTCTTAGTCGTCCTTTTGTGCAAGCACAGCTCCTAATCCAATTCCTAAAACGTCAGTGAAAAGATAAAACATTTTGTCAAAGTTAGGATATCTTAATATTGGAGCTTGCGTCAGTTTTCCTTTCAAGGTTTCAAATGCATTTTGATATTCATTGGTCCAGTTATATTCAACTCCTTTCTTCGTCAAGTTATTCAGAGGTTTGGCAATTTTTGAGAAATCCTTGATAAATTTTTGATAATATGATGCTAATCTAAGAAATCCTTTAATTTGTTTCACGTTCTTTGGCATAGGGAATTCTTGAACTTTCTCTATATTTTGAGGGTCTAGTAGGATTCCATATTCATTAATTTTATGTCTTAAGAATCGTAATTCTCTTTTGAATATTTCATATTTTTCTTTGTTTAGCGCAAGGTTTACCTTCCTCAACTTGTGAAAGAGCATTTGAAGGTGTCCACAATGTTCTTCAAAACTGTTTGAATAAACGATAATGTCATCAATGAAGACTGCTATAAATCAGTCAATGTATTCTTCTAATACTTTATTCATTGTTTTCTGAAAGGTCGCTGGAGTATTGCATAAACCAAAAGGCATAACGTTAAATTCATAATGTCCTCCTTTAATTATGAATACAGTTTTCTCTCTATCCTTAGGATTCATTTCAATTTGCTAGAATCTACTAGCTAGGTCAAATGTTGAGATCCATTTTGCTTCATTTAAGTTTTCTAAAATTTTATCAATCCTAGGTAAAGGATAAGCATCTTCTCTCGTAAGTTTGTTAAGTCCTCTATAATTGATGCATAGTCTCTTTTTTCCATTTACTTTCTTCACAAGAATTGCAGGTGATGTCTATAGGCTATCAGATACTTGAATAATTTCTTCACATAGCATCTTCTTGATTTTTTCATCGATAAATTCTTGTTTTTTTTTTGTTATTCAATAGTAATTTCTCCTAATTAGGTCAGCATTTTTTGTATTGATTTTGTATCGAGCTACATTGGTTCTTCTGACTCTAATTGATTGTTCAGTTTCAGAAATGTTAGTGACAAATCTATCTTTATTTTCTTTTATCAGAACGTCAATTTCCTTTTGTTGTTTTGAAGTTATAACTTCCTCTTTTACAGTTTCCACTTGCATTGTTTTTGCAAGACTATTAGGTAAATTATTCCATACAATTTGATCTAATATTTCATTGATAAATATCATGTAAGTTAGGGTAGTTTTTCCTTGTTTAGCTATCTCTTCATATTTCAGAAAACTGAGACAAATCCAAGAACTATTTTTATTTTTTTCAGTTTGTTCCAATCTAGTTCTTTTAGGAATCTTTGTTGCGTATACATTACAATTAAATTCTAGGTCATTAAATAGATATTCTAAGTCTTCTTTCTTGACTTTTACTCCAGTTTTTTCTTCAGTTTCTCATACTGCTGCTTTCATTGGATTCTCATTCCCTTCTACTTTTCCTCCAGAAGATTGCCATATTTCATACATAACTTCTTCTTTTCTTATTGAGAGAAATACACTATCTTTATTATATAAAATATTGAGTACATATTTAGGATGGTTAACTTTTTCTTCATATGCTTCTACTTCATTAGCCTAAGATTGAATTAGATCTTTCTTTCAGGCTTGATTCCAAAGATCAGTATCTTCTTCTTGTTCTTTAATCTCGACGATATAGCTATCTGTTTCTTCTTCATCATCATATTCTAATCCTTGCTCAATCACTTCATCAAATTCATCCTCAATAGTTACAGCTCGAATTCTTTTTCTAACGACACATTGTACTGGAACTATTGCTTTATTCAATCCAGAGGTAAAAATCATTTCATTATTCTCAAAGTCAATATTAACTTTGTTTTTCTTGCACTAATCGATTCCTAACAATAAGGTTTGATCAGTCGAATTAATAACTTGAAATATTGTTTTGATGAGAATTCCTTGAATGATTAATAGCACATTTTTAATGGTTCCTAGTGCTCTTTCTCTCTATCCATTTGCAGTTATAATGATTATTTGTGAAGGTTCATCAATGTCTAATCCAAGTTTCTTCATTAACTTGTGCATCATGATGTTTACTGCAGCTTCTATATCAATAATAGCAGTTACAGGGTTTTTCTTAATTTTAACATAACATCTCAATGCTATAGTTCACTTTTCTTCTTCTGAAGTGTTAGTAAATGCTGCATTTCCTTCTAATTTAGATCTTCTCATTTCTTGAAGGAGTTTTTGTTGCTGCATTCTGAATTGCATCATTTGTCTCATATTAACATTAGCTTTAATATTTACAAGATCGTCCCAAATGTTATAAGGTTCAATATTATCCAAAAGTGATAGTCCTTTAGGTATTCTCTTCTTAGGCTTAGTAGTATTATCTACTACTGTTTAGGGTATTTGTTTAATTATCTTCATTGGTTTATTAATTGTTTGAGATTGAGTTCGTTTGGTATTAGTTTCTCTTTGCGATTCAGATCTTTTCCTCTTAATTGCTGAGAAGACTTCTTATTCAAGCATATTTACTTCTTTTCTATTTTGATCTCTATTTCTAGTTTTCCAGTTATCTTATGGTAAAACTTTTTCTGAGAGACATCGTCTGACTACATGACCTTTTTCTCCACATCTGAAACAGATTAACTCCTTCTTTGGTTTGCTTTTAAGATTGTAACTTTTTCTTTCTGCTAGATTAGTAGTTAACACGGCTATAATGTTTACTTGATTCAGAGCCATTTATTTGAATTGTTTAGACAATTTTTCAATGTCATCTTCAACTTTTGGCTTGTTAAAATTATGCTTCAACAGTTTTAGCCTGAGTAATAGCAGCATCTAAATTAGCTGAATTTTGAATTGTGACTAAGGTTGCTAATTCCTTATTTAATTCACTTAAGAATATTCGTACTTTAAAGGCATCTGGAATTCCTCCTGCGTCTACTTTATTTGCTAACTTCTTAAATCTAGATGCATAGATTTCAATCTTTTCATTTTCTTATTTCAGATTCATTAATTCATATTGTCATCTATGTAATTTTTCTTGTGATGAGAAGCGTGCTAAGAATCTTTCTTTAAATTCTATGTTTGCATCTCCATCCTATCTGTTAATTTTAGTGCTTACTAAATTATACCAGTCAGCTACTTCTTCCCTTAACATTCCTGCTGCAATTGCTACTCTTCTATTGTCTGGCCATCTATTAGCTTCTTTTGCTCTTAAAAATATTTCAATCCATTCTTGAGCGTCTTCGCTATCTTTTCCATAAAAAGGGTCAACTTTTACAATAGAACTTCCTGCTGCAGATGGTGCTGGAATATTAATACCATTAAATCCGTTGGTACTACTGGTTGTAATTTGCATTATTAATACATTAAGTTGGTCTGCTGACATAGTCATGTTTGCAAGATTTGGTGGAGAGGTTTTTCCGTAAGTGAAGTGGTTAGTATTATATGAAGTGATAAGAATATATTGATATATTACTTCTGGTTTAAAGTAACACATGAATCCAAGGCTAAATACTAAAGATATTGCTGCTTTTGCTACTTGTTCAGTGTCAAGACTATGAGGATATTAATGTCAAAATACTGTTTTATTTCTTCAAAATATTGTTCACTTAGAGATGAATATGTATATGCACGATATTGTTGGTGAATCCCTGATAGAATCTTTAAATTGAACACTTAGGTTTCCAGATGGTCAATGACAAATTCTACAAGACTTATCAAAGGATTTTATGAGGTGTATTCATCCTAAATATCTGAAGTGGTTGTCTGAGTGTTGTTTCCTTATTTTACTATATAGGTCACAATTTATATACTAGTAGAAATCTCTAAGCTGATTCAGTAAATCTCTTCTGATTTCTAATAGATTATTCCTGTCTTTATATAGGTTAAATAAGTAATTATTGAGAGCTTTTAATCCTTTCTTGACTTCCTGTTTGACTAAATATATTACGTCAAGTGATAATTTGCTTCTTTTATGAGTAACTAATTCTCTAATTCCTTCTCTAATGTCAGGATATATATAGATATAGCTAAGAAGTTATATCACCACTATTGTGGTGTAAATACTACGATTCATTATTATGCGCCATCAACAATTCCCAACATGATTTTGTTACAGAAGTCAATTGGCGTCCTGATGCCCATCTTCCCCTTACTAATAATTCTCGTCTCAAGATCCTTGCACTTGCGTACATGGACGATACTCTCTGGCTTGCTAAATCCAGAGAAGACCTAACAAATATTACATCTATTACAACAGTTTCTTCAATTTCAATGATATACAAGTGAATTGGTCGAAATCAGAACTACTAGTCAACACCTCCCAACAAAGTCCCTTCGAAATCATTCATAATAACACTATATGATCAATCAATACACTTTTCCTTAAAGCTAGTGTTCATTACTTAGGAGTTTGGATCTTATTCAAGTCTAACAAGAGTTTTATTCACAATCAAATACACAGCGAAATTAAAAAAGCCATCACTATTATGAAGCATAAACGCCTGACAGACTCGCAACTAATATATATCTTTAATACTGTTCTTCTTCCAAGAATTGAATATAGATCACAACTCACATTACCGTTTGAAACACAATGCAAAAGCTTTGTCGCTACATACATTGCCTTTGTCAAATGAAAACTCAAGCTTTCCAGACACACCCCAACGGCTTTGTTCCATTCACATTATTTTTACAATATAACCTCCTTGTATCAGAGACTGATACAAAATTTTAGTAATGCTCTTTTACAAATGACTAATGAAACAAACATACTCAGATGATCTTTTCATCTACGTACTCTTCAACTTCAACAAAAGGAATGGCTCTTTGAGAACCTCCTGATCTATTGGCCATTTATAAAAACATCACGAGCCGATGATTGGCTCCCTTCTCTTCTATGTGATCTTAAAATCATGAAATTAGAACTTAATGTACCCGCAACTTTATCCAACAAAATTTTAGGAGGTGTATTCCCTATTTCTGAAACATTCAATTTTAATTATAGGAAGTATGCGCATGGACTACGAAAGTCTTCTATACTTTTTATGGAGTAACTCACCAACTACTAAGGAAACTACATGTTCACATTTCGTGATCTGAATACTATTACCTATCCTGCTACCCGTAGTTTTCAAATTGCAAAATGGTTTAAAGCATTAGAATTGAGTCTAAAGCCTGACCAAAACAGATTACTTTCACCTGCATTTAATTTTAGACACAAGTCTTGCTATGGCTACTCCATCACTCCTCCTACCTACTCTTATCTAACACCCAAATTTGCAGTTGGATAGCACACTGCGGCCAACTATTTCATTATAGGAAGAATTATAAAGATTGATCATGACACTATACACCTGAGACACCACATACCTTCAACTGGACCTGATAATATGACAATCCTCGAGCCTTGTGTCTATTGCCGCTTTTATCAAACTGCAGCCATTAAATTCAGAGAGCCTTACAACAGTTGTTGTTTCATATTACCCATTTCCCATTGTGCAAAAATTCCCACAGCAAAGAATATAAACTATATCGATCGACTCCACAGTGTTCTCTCCAATGATGCACTCTATGAACTTGCCCTAACATGTTTTTTGAAAAATAACAATCAGAGTTTATTTGTAGCTCCAAGAAGCTTTGCTGCGTCTTCCTTTAATAATTTACTTGATAAATATTTGTCACCTCCTTTTAATTCACAGTTACTAATCATATCTCAATCCTTTACTTCTTCTTCTGTACTTGAATTCTATACAGATAGATCTCTAAAAGACTTAGGTCTTCCTACGATAAGAATGGGTATTGCCTGGCTTCAAACTCACCAAAGTTTACCAATGACTTCTTTTTCTTCAGCTTTTACATCTCCGTTTCCTTCCTCCTCCTTACCTGAATTCGCTGCTATTTTTACTGCCTTACTTACAGCCCCACCATCCTGTAACATTACCTTTTATACTGATTCTTCAGTCATCATCTCCCAGTTTAACAAATATAAGTTCCTTCTTACAAAAGCTTCCACCGTTTGCCCTGCCCTCAAAATCAATAATTATGTGCATTGGTCATGTTTTTTTGATATAATGAACACTCACAACCTCACAGTTAAAATG
>CAJVPP010000917.1:0-24678 GCA_910592005.1 Funneliformis mosseae | reverse complement strand
CCCAACATAATTATTTAAAGAAGCATTACTACTATTCTTAATAATTGATTTATTTATTGTCCAGACCTATTTCGAAAAAGTTATGAATTTTGAACATTAAAGAGGATCGTTGAATGCAATTTGAGTCGATAGGAGTTTAAGTTTTAATTCAAAAGAACAAAAAAAAACGTAAACATTTTTAAAGATGGCAATAAAAAATTATTCACGACACCGGTCAACCAAGATACATGAATGAAGTGACCTTTTTAAATATTTAAGATATATAATATAATGTGTCATTTCTGAAAATTAATTTCGTTGGATTGTCTTATTTAAATCTATTTTATCACTCCAATATTTATTATATTGAAATTTATAAAAGTAGGAACGATGAATTGAATAAAACTTGTGGATTTTTATAAAATTATTGTAATTATTGCATATTAGTCGCGAAATAAATACAGTCTTGAACTTTACCTCGATCTAATTTTTTTTTTGATTTGAAAGATAATATTTTTTTTTTTTTGTTGTGAGAAATCAAAAATTCGATCATAGAATATTACTTCAAATTTGATTACTTAAACTTAAACGTTGACATACGTTGACAACAAGCAACATGTAATAAATCTCTCATCAATTTAAAGTTACAGTATTAATACGGATTCCTTTGCAATATATAAACAACTTGGACAACGTTCGAGATATCAACTCGTATTAATTATCTAAAAAAACTATTTCACGTTTACAAGATGCAAAAATGATTACATATAAATTTTATATAAGACAATATACATCGAATGACGCAATTCAAACTGAAATTACAACATTAAATTACTAGATTTTTCCGATTAGAGTCAAAAAATTTATTTTTAATTTAATTATATTTAGGATATTTGATACACAACCAATTCTTCATATTTTTTTTTTTTTTTTATTTATCAAATTTACAAGATTATGATCAAATTTAAACTTTAGCCAATTCATTAAAATATTCAAAGTACGATATTAACATTTCTAATTATTCATTTCTTTATTCCCAATTATTTAAAGGTATTTCATAATGTTTGGATTAAGAATAAACAGATCTAAATATTCTAAAACTTAAAATTTTTGTACAAACTATATGGTTTGATATTTTCAAGTGTAAGATGATTATTTAAATTATGTTATTTAAAACTTTAGTTCTAAATGTTCTAAATAATAAATTTATCTGTAGCTTGAACTAAGTTAAGCGATCAACAAAATAAAGGTTAGATTTATTACTCATTATTAGTTATCATAAAAGTAAAAAAGTTGCCAAAACAGGTTAAAGCGATGGCTAAATTAACGTTAACTTCTAATTTCCCAGAAAATCAAAAAAAGGTTTATTTATCTGATCATAGTTTGATTGCCTGATTTATACGTTGCCGAACCTGCCCAAACAAAGAGACGCAGTATTTTAATACGGCAAAAAAAAAAAAACAAAAAAAAAATAGTAACGCAAATAAAGAAAAACAATGACGTTTACAAAAATTTTTGATTGTTCTTATGCGGTACCCCTTAATATTTATTGATCAATCAACTTTCAAACCAATACAACGGGATCGAATAATAGGCACTAGAATTAAATGTTCTTTTTTACCAATATCAATATCGGATAAAAATAGGATTTTACTTTGCACATACATTCTATGAGGACAAAATTTTAGAAAAATGGTTAGCACCAATTTGCGGCTAATGTGAGCATGCGATGCAGATCATTTTGAAACACAAGGCATATGTATTAGTTACTAATCATTTGATGTGCAACTTTGTAAATTATAAAAACAAAAAAAAAATTTATATTTTTTTTTTTTTTTTTCTTTTCATACATTCATTCCTCCTCTTACATTTTACAAACAAAAAAAAAAAATAAATAAAAAAAGATGACGCAAAAAAATTCGAATAGTTCAGTGCATTATTATGAAGATGGTGATATTCTAGTAACGGTGCAAGATGTGACATTTCGAATACATAAAAACATTTTATCCATAGCTTCAAAAGTATTTCGTGATATGTTCACATGCGCTATATCCTCAAAGGAAGACATACCGAGTATAATTTTAACCGATACATCATCAACAATATTCGAAAATTTACTATCATATTTGTATCCACATAAATTTATACCTATAACATGGGAAAACATTATAGAATTTTGTCATTTGGCCGATAAATACGAATTCGTTATGGTTATTGAAGCGGCGGATAATTTTTTGAAAGCGCATTTTCAAGAAAAACCGCTCATTTCATTGGTGATGGCTGATAGATATAGATTTAAATATATTTATAAGGAAACGTCAAAATTAATATTGGATAATTTATTGGAATATAAGAAGGAACAAGATTTCAAAAAACTTTCAAGCGATACAAGGTGTGCTTTGATGGAAAAATATTTAGATTTCGTTCTAGCTGTATCCTCATTTCAAGATCTGAAGCATCAATATGATTATCAACACGCTTGTGAGAAAAATCCGCATCTGTATACGGTCTGTTTAAATAAACAAAAAACTACACAATTATATGAAGAATTTTTTAATGGTATGCAATTGGATCCAACGAAATCCCCTTCGATAAATTTAAACCTTTTCTTGGAATATTGCAGGAGATTCAAAAAGAAAAATGAACAATTAAATCAATGTAGTATTTATTTTATTCAAAATTATTTAATCAGTAAAATTGTTAAATACTTGTTTTCTGGTGATATAAAAGCTGTTGATACATTGGAATGTGAAAAGGATAAAGAAAATGCTAGATATTATTTATTCATAGAATTAAAGGATTGAAAATATGAGCTGGAGATGATTGTTTTTCTATATAGAATAATTTTCCTTATTTGGACTGCTTTCTTTAAAGATTGTAATTTTTCTTTTGAAATTTATTAGAATAAAAATATTTTTATCGACACCAGCAACCATATAACATTCTGTCATTCTTTAAAAGTTCATCTTTTGCTAATATTTATGAAGTAGCTTTTGAGCGAACGATTGCGTCGTGGTGACGTTGTTCTCTCTAAATAAAACTATGATCTTGAGAAAAATTCTTTGAGAAAAAAAAAAATATATAAATTTTTTTTTAAATCGCGCCCTTACCCATAAAATTTATCTTGGCATTTTTTTTTTATTTTTACAATGAAAAGTGTATTCATTCCGGCTCGATGTCGATATCTTCCCTAGTGTATCCAACACGTATTTTTAAAATATCAATGATAACATGTTTTTGTTGATTTCAACACAATGATATATATTTATATTAGTGTTTTCGCAACCAATTTCCATTATTATTATAATTTATTATTTATTATTATTTTACAAAATATGTATTGCTTTATTTTTTGTAAATATGAATCCTAATGACTATCAAAAGTTTGGATTATTCTCTAAATTTATGGACCATACAAAAGTTTGTAATTACTTTCGTCAAAAGTTTTAAAAAACTTGACCCGTTGAAATATAAGCACATGATCAACAACCTAAAAACCTAACCTAACTTAATAATTGGTTTTTTTGAAATTGATCAGCAAATAACATTTAAAGTCGTCATTACATCATGTGCGATGCAATTAAGTTTTTATGTTCGGAACAATGCATATTTGTTTAATTTTAACTAAATTTTCCATATTAATTAGATTTTACTAGTTCTATCTAATAACGAATGAATTTTGTGATCAACCAGTACAACACAAACAAAGCGCATTTTTGTACATGTGCTCTATCTAATTATGGTTACAACGGTTTTAAAGGTATAAAACTCGACAATTATAATTTTTTTTTTTTTTAAATCATTTCATGCTATTCTATCTCATATCTCAATTAATAATGAATCAAATTGTAAACCAAATAAAGTCTAAATTTATTTTAAATAATCAAACAGAAGAAGTAAATCTTATTCAATCAAATTTTATTCAATCAAATGAAAAGAATAAAGGAGAAAAAGTAAATGATAAACAAAACGACTTTGGTTTCAATTGCAAATGTGAGGGTGATTGGTGTGAATGTGATACAAATCAATTTTTCAAAGAAAGTAAAGCTATTGGATGTTATAAGAAATTAAATGAGTTGTCTAAGGATGAGAAAGAACGATTTAAACTATACGGGATATGTTCTGATTGTAAACAAATGAATACTGGTTATTCCTGGTGTAATAAATGTGATCCGGGTCGATTCTTAAGGGAGGGTAAGAGAACCGGAAATGCTGAAATAGATAACTTGATATATGAAAGTCAACTAAAGACCGAACATTATTGGGATAATTTGGAATGGATACCTTTCGACAATTTAATCGATGGCAAACTTATCGGTGAAGGAGGTTTTGCGAGAGTTCATACTGCTACTTGGTTGGATGGAAAAACTAGAGGTACAATCAAAAAAAAACACTCTCCCATTACAGTCGCACTCAAAAAAGTTACAAATCCAAAAAATGTAATGAAAGCTTTCATCAACGAGGTAAAGTTATGATGATTTATTAAAAAGGATTATTATTTTAATTTATTAATTTAATTTTTAAAATTGATCGTTTTCTATTCAGTTAACTATACGTCATAAATGTAGTTCCCCTGATGTTCTGTTTTTAAAGATTTATGGAATAACAAAAACTCCTGTAATTGAAGAATTTATGATGGTTATAGAATATGCAGAATACGGAAACCTGAGAAGTTATTTAAAAACTTTTAACTTAAATTGGGAAAGCAAATTAAAATTGCTAAATAAAATCTCAAATGATCTTTCCGAGATTCATAAATTAAATTACGTTCATAAAGATTTACATAGTGGAAACATACTGCTATCAGGAGCCGACCATTTTGGACCGAAAATATCTGATATAGGACTTTCACAGCTAATTAACGATCCCAATCCCAGTTCTTCTACCTCCACGAATGTATGTGGAGTCCTTCCTTATATAGCATTGGAAATATTGGATAAAAAACCATACACCTTTGCAAGTAACGTTTATAGTTTTGGTATCATCATGATAGAGATATCGACTGGAAGACCTCCATATGGAAATGTACCTCATGATGGAAAGCTTGCCCTGGCCATTTGTAATGGTTTGAGACCTAGAGTTGCCAAAGGAACACCTAAATGTTATATTGATTTGGTTGATAAATGTCTTGATGCTGATCCAGAAAATAGACCTTCTGCCCAAGATTTACGTAAAATAATTAATGATTGGTACATGCAACTATTGTATAAAGAAGAATCGGAAACTGCCAAAGAATTTCTTAACGCGGATGAAATCGATCCACAAGAATCAACTGAAACGGCATACCATCCTCAAGCAATTTATACCAGTCGCTTTTTAAGCTTTGATAATCTTCCTAAACCAATTAATTCCACAGGAGTTCAAATTGAAGACTCGGAAGGTAATGTGGTTATGAAATTGATATTTGACTCATGTTTATCTTTTAACCTTTGGTTTCTCTATTTTAGTTCCTGACTCGCAAATAATGGATGTGCTTATTTCTATTTAATTGCAAAATACATTGGATCGATTCATGCGATTTTTTTTTTAAAAAAAAAAGACTTATAAAATATGGTGTTGAACTTTTAAAGAGTTCATTTAATGAATGTTAAATGATTTTATAGAATCTTAAAATTTTCCTCTATCCTTTTAAATCAAAAAGGTCATATTCAATTAGCAAACGTCGATGATTTAATTAAAGACGGTGAACCTAAAAATTCCATAGTTGAAGAAAAGTAATCTTTGTATAGAAATATATCAATTATTTTCTATACGTTATGTCTTTTATATAATGTTTAACCTTTATAATATTGCATAAAGGTTTCTAAACATTAAAATAAAAAATGAATATTTGTTAAAATATAATTTTATGATTGTAAAGTGTAAGTAATAATTTTTTTTTTTTTCATTTTTTTTTATATCAAATTATTTTGTATATTATTTTAAGAATAGATTTCTTTTGGCATTTCATAAATATTCTATTAAAATCCTGTAATTTATCGTAGGGTTGCTTTCAAAGATCATAATTTATTAAATTTGGTTTTAAAATGTGGTTTTCCTTATCTACATTTAATTTAGTCATTTGCCATGAAATTATTAATATTTAGTTTAACTGCTATTTGTTTTCCCAAAAGCAATTATAGTGAATATAACTTATCTCTTCGATGTGTTCAATTTCGATTGAAAGTATGATTGACCGCCAAAAATGACGAACCACGTGATTTTCAATCAAAATTTAGATTCTATTGGAAAGTTAAAATTCGACTGTCAGGATTATTCGGATTATTTAATGCTTTGTTATATTCGTTATAATTAGTTACAACAACTATTTCTTTAAATGTTCAGTTATAATTAAACATTAAATTTTTTTAGTCTTTCAAAGTATTTATTATATAAAAAAAAATTCTCTAATGGAGATCGCCTGACTTTAAAAAAAAATTTCTCAAATGAAGTGATTTGTATGAGTTTTAACTGACAATTTTAAATGATATACTTTTTAATATAATCTATCAATATGCATTGAAGCCCGAAGATTTTAATAACTGAAAATTTTATTTTAAATATGAATTAATCTAATAGAACAAAAGAGCTTTCTAAGAAACAAATATTTTATTAAAATTTGATTAATAATCAATGGTTATGAAATTGTTCATCTCAAAGCCTTTAATAGTTCGTCAGTCAAGTATGTAATGCCATTTACTTATTTTTTTTGAATGCTCGTGATTTCTTTTGAGAGGGTCGACTTTGGACTCTGGATAAATTCCAAAGTAAAATCAGCTTCTATAAAAAAGGTCTCGACATTTTAAGTGACACATTAAATTAGGTTCCGACAGGCCTTTGATTTTATTAAGGCATCTTTAACTTCAAATACGAATAATACGAATGAGGGTTAATAATTGTATCAACTTCTAGAACCTTAATAGTCTGACACGTCGAGCTTGAGGTAACAATGCCGTTTTTCAGAGTAATATTCCAATTCGATAGTTGACGTGACTTTCTGATACAACACTTTTTTACGAATTGGCATTTGTGATATTTGGATGAACTATAGATTTTTAATTACCAATCATTTTCCTCGAGAGAATTATTAAGTACAATAAATGTAGGACCTTTATAATTGAATTTCTTCAGCTTTATACAGAGAGATCTCTCTAAATGCATCCTCTTTTAAACCCTCCTTATATGCACTTTTGAACCCGGGCTCCAGGTTTAGAACTTGGGAAATATATGCACTCTCTATATTCTTCATGTACAATATTTTTATTTGTCTCGTTATATGTAAATATTGTACCGTCACGTGACTTCATAATAAGTTAATGAACGGATTGACCAAAATAATAATAATTAGTATTTTATTTTTTTTTTAATACATAAAAGAAGTTTGTCTCATCAGGAAAGAAGAATGAATAAGTTAACCATTTTTATAAAAAATAAATTCAATAGTAATACCTCCCAAACAAAGAACAATCTAATTAATACTCAAAAACGCGTGCTTTGCCTGCCTTCATGCTTATGATAATATGATGTCTCATTAAATACATAAATTATATTGAACAGAAATGGAATGTTAGAGTTCATGAATCTAAATTTTGAAAACCAGGCTTATCACTAAAATTGCCAATCCCAAAAAAAGAAATAGATCTGTCATTATTTCCAAATTTGAACTTGCTTTTATGTTAATTTATCGATATCGAATAGTCTTAAGTGATGCAAAACTTATTGGGAAAGCCAAGAAACTTACCAGTGGATTAGAAGTTCCTAAAGGTGTAATGCAGAATTCTTCAGGCTGGTTTCATAAGTTTAAGAAATGTAATGGAATTCGAGAGAAACTTCATAGAGAGGCGGGTTCAGTCGACGAAAACCCTTCCATTATTATAAAATATGTGCGCCTACTATCCATTTGAACGAATATATGATTTGGACGAAACTGCTCTTTTTTATTGATTAGAAATAGACCATTCACTAGTCTCACAATGCCTTGCAAAATCTAAGAAAGACAAAGAGTTTCTTTTTGTGTGTGATGAATTTCAATGGATCTCATAAGTTGAAGTCTCTAATAACTGAAATATATGCAAGGCTATGGTGATGTAAGAATGTTAATATCTCCAATCTACAAATGACTTTTCGGAGTAATACCAAGGCTTGGATGCTAATCCTTTTCAAGAATGGCTTTGGGAATTTGATTTAGAAAGCATAGAGGTTGTTCCTTATTTGTAATTTCTCAAGTCACAAAATAGAAGCCAAATGTCTATGAGGATGGTAAAATTATTACAGAACTGTAGAAACGTTCAAAAAGAGATCTGATGAAGAAATTAGTGAAAATCTAGACTAAGCAATCAATCATAAGCTCAAGTGCAGCAATAAATGTTTGGAGAATACGTGCACATTTTGTACTTCAAAGATTAGGATAATTTTAGTATATTTGTTAATGTGTGTAAATAAAGTAATTAATACTCTGCGGTTGATCTATTTAGCTGTGTTTCAATATATTTTCTTATAAAAAAAAAAAATCCTATAGTCCTCAAAATGCACTCCCTCCTTGAATACACACTCAAGCCCAGTCCCAAGGAGTGTGTATTTAGAGAGGTCTCTATAGTGGTTAGATTTTAGTAAAAATGAAGTAATATAAAGTGAATTAATTTTGCCAGTACCAATAAAATCAAATGTTTCGTACGTATATAATTTTCTTTTTTTTTAAAAAAAAAAAGAGCCAAATTGAATATAAATAATTTATACATTTCGCTTACTTAGGGTTGGTTGGAACGGTCCGGTCCCAAAAGTCCGGGACCGGTCTTGAGTCGGTCCTGGTCCTAATTTATTCTATTTTTCATTCTGGACCGATTCATAAGTTCGGTTCTTGTGTCGTTTTTTAACTTATATTATTAACTTTTACTGATTTACTGAATGATAACGTACAAAATGGATAACGAGATTAAGAAGGCGCAGTAATCGCTTTGTTAAACGTATAAACAATTGCTTTATTAAATTTATACAATTATTTCAATATTGGAATAAATTGATTATCAAAAATGTATATATCTGGTGTACTTAAAATCAGCCAATCAAAATCCGATGTTCAATTTTGCATCACATGCATCAGTTTTTTTAGTTTGTTCTAAACCGGTCCGGACCGATCGCAAGGACCGGTCCATCCCTAATCATGTAACGATCATTTTCAACATGTTGGGATGAAATCGAGTTACGAACATAGTAAATCATATGATCCGTAACGTGATTTTAATAGCAAACCTCAACTTACCTAGCGTCGCCTAGAAAAAATGGTAGCCGGATTTTATTTGCCGGGTATTTATTATTAGGGTTAGTATTAAAGTTAGGGTTTGGATTAGGATTAGGATTAGGGTAGAATTAGTATTAGTTTAAGGGGTTAGCAAATTTGTCACATCGCGTCACATCCCAGCCGTTCTTCAATTTACTAAGTATTCTGGGGACTTAGAAATTATTGAGGGAAAAATGCTAATTTTCACAATTATATGTCACCCCTAATAAGTATATGTGACCCGGCAAATAAAATACGGCTACCATTTTTTCTAGGCGACGCTAGGGCTGTTAGCAAACCTCCCATATCATTTGAAGGGATCCCGTTCAAGTAATTAATTATATCATTTTTATGAAATCGATAATAAAAACATTATTTTTGATATTCGAATATCAAAAACATTTATTTTGCAAAAGAATATTCGAATATCCAATTTTCAAATGGAAAATCATAACATTTTTAATACAACGAAATATTTTTTGTTGGTAATGCATTAAATAAATCACAGGTATTGTTTATGTATGTTCAAGTTTACATAGTGATAAAATAGATAATTTACAATCAAATTAAATCTTTGTTAAATATTAAGATTTAATATGGCAGCTAATTTTTATACGAGAGCGGCAGGTTGAGTCGACTTAGAAGGTCTACAATAATATATTAGAAATTTAGTTGTATGAAAATCTACTATAATAATTTGAATTCACTATTCTACAGATGGTGTAATAGAAATTTGGACGTTTGATTGAGGAAAGATGATGAAATTAAATATATATTGTGCAATTTATATCTGACGAGATATATAAAAAACTCTCCTAGTCACATCAAATTATTTTATTATTCAAAGTTAATTTTCTAATCAATGAAATCACCATTCTATGAACTAATAAACCTCATAAAACCTAAAACGGGATAAAAAAAAATGACACAATTTTGGAATCGGGAAAATTTGACATTAACGGCTAGCGCAAAAAAATTATTTCACATGTCATTGGTCTTGGGATCCGAGATCTACCATGACTATGTGATTAATCACGTGATCAAATTAACATTTCATACCTATCCAAAAAGCGTAGAAATGATTTATAGGCAAGCATGCGTTAGATTAAATTTAACACGCCCAAATTAAAAAAGTTTATTACGTTAGAGACAATCCGCCCCTCCCTTTTATTCGTACAAAATGAAGCAAAAATATTGTGTATTTACCCAATCTAGAGATACTGCGCCGCTAAATTAATAATTTCAATGCAGATCGTATGCTATAAGTTTCCGTCGTTTAGGAAAAAAAAAATTATTTTTTTCCTCTCCATTTTCTATTACAAAAATGAAGCAAAAAAATCAAAATACAGTACATTATTATGAAGATGGTGATATCCTAATAACGGTGCAAGATGTGACATTTCGAATACATAAAAATATTTTATCTATAGCATCAAAAGTATTTCGTGATATGTTCACATGCGCTACATCATCCTCAGAGGAAGAATTACCGAGTTTAACTTTAACTGATACATCATCAACAACATTTGAAAATTTATTAGCATATTTATACCCACACACCTTTACACCTATTACATGGAAAAACGTTACGGAATTTTGTCAATTAGCTGATAAATACGAATTCAATATGGTGATTGAAGCGGCTGATAATTTTTTGAAAGCGAATTTTCAAGAAAACCCACTCATTTCATTGGTGTTGGCTGACAGGTATGGGTTTAAATGCGTCTATAAAGAATCATCTAAATTAATTTTGGATAATTTATTACAATACAAAGGGGATTTACCGTTCAAAAAACTTTCAAGCGATACAAGATGCGCTTTGATGGAGAAATATTTGGATTTTGTTGTAGCAGTATCTTCATTACAAGATCTGAAGCATCAATATGATTATCATCATGCTTGTGAGAAAAATCCAAATTTATATACGGTCTGTTTAAATAAACAAAAAACTTGTCAATTATATGAAGATTTTTTTAACGGTGTGCAATTAGATCCAACGGTGCCTCCTTCTATAAATTTAAATCTTTTCCTGAAATATTGTAAGAAATTTAAAAAGAAACATGCGCTATTAAATCAATGTAATATTTATTTTATTCAACATTATTTAATTGGTAAAATTGTGAAGTATTTATTTTCTGGTGATATTAAAGCTGCTGATACTTTGGAATGTGAAAAGGATAAAGAAGATGCCAAATATTATTTATTCATTGAATTAAAGAATTAATTAATGGAAGGATCATTTGAAAGGAGAAATTTTTTTTCATAAAGATGTTTGGATTAAATTCCATCGTAACATTTTAATTTGAAATACTCTTCTTTTTTTTTCGGTAGATTAAAAAATTTTGAAGATACCTAGCCTTCTTCTACAAGTATCGTTTAAATATGCGACAAAATAATATCATATTCTGTATTTTGTAATTATATAACTTATCAATAATAATGTTACATCATAATTTTTTATACTAAATGGTTGGGGTGTTACTATCGCTGGAGTTATGCGATTCTAACCATGATCTTGGAGATATTTAAATTGTAATTTAATTATAAATAAAATTCATTAAATTTATATTAGAAATACTTAGAAAATTCTCGTGATTATCGGAATTTCGGACTTCCAAAATCGGAAGTTTTCGATTTGGGATACCCATGTCCGAAATTTGATCGTATCCAAATCAAACTTGGTCATGACAGACCATGTCCCAAACTAGCACGTTTGTAGAATAACAGATACGATACCAAATCCCAAATTACTTTAGATATATGACCTTAAGCTGATTCTAATAATTTTTGAGAGGGTTGATACGGGTGAAAATTTAATAAATTATAAAGTCACATGATACAAGCAGATTTTATGCCCAAACACCAGCATTCTTAATAAGCGAATTCAAATAAACATTAACATTACGAAAATGGTAAGAATGGAGTCCTAATATTTTCATGGTTGATACAAATAGAAAATTTCAAATTTGGAAGTCCGAAATACATAATCACGTTTGGGCTACGACAAATTTAACATTTCTTCGGGTGGATATTTTAAATTCTTTTTTTAATAAATAATAAGAAAATGGGTTTTCCTTAACTTTTGCGAAGATGGAGATGATTGTATTATTTAATTAAAACATTGTATTAAATCTGTACGTTTGAATCTAATATCAGCTTTTGTCTGATTATTGTTATACTGTATGCCACCTTTTTTTTCTATAAATAAATAACTAGATGCCTAAAGCGGAATTAATCACGTGATCAATGTAAATCATTTGTCACCTTTATCACATCCCTCCACATTTTCGGGAACTTGGCAAATTTAATTTCTTAATACCGTAACGCCGGCCAAAACAACTCCGCTTTAGACAGGCCCCTGTTTTGTTTTCTTTCATTAATAAAAATTCTTCATTTTTTTACACAAACCTTTGCATTATACATTCGCCTAGAATAAAGTCTATTATAAAAAAAAGCCTATCCCTTGGAATTACACAAAATTAGAGTATTAGTCCTAGTGTGCAACCGTGAATTATAATTGAATTAATATAAACCAAAGTGACCATATAAAAATTATAAAGAAATGATGCTGTTGTAACGAAAGTAAATGCATAGAATTTATATTTCTGCAAGATTTATCTACGGCAACAATTTTATTACAAATTGCGTATATTAATGTCATACAGTAATTTAATTTTTCGGGCATATACCGACATGTCCTGTAACACATCTTTCAAAAATTGAATCAAATTCCAACCTCCTGTTAAATTCATAATTAATAAGGTTAGATCGTTTTATGTACCAAACATACAGGCAAGCTTCTTTGTTTAACGTTTCATGATTAATTTTTGAATTTTACTTAAAAGGATAAAAAAAAAAGCATTAAAAATACAGTTAAATAAATATGTTAAAAATATATTCAATCTTGCCTTTCAACAAGTTTGCGGGTTTTATCTTTTATGGTCTATTATCAGTAGCGTTAATAACGTTAGCACAAGATACTATAGCTAGCAATTGTATAGTACCTTTAGAGCCAGTTCCGGTAGAGAATAAGCAGATAACGATAGGATATGTTCAACTGTTTGACACAAGTCAACCAAAAAGACCAAACATTCCATGGAGCTATTATGATTTTATAAATGTTATTGGTAAGAATATGAGAAAACTTTTTCTTCTACATTTTGTGTATGTTTCGCACAAATTAGAATGGATTACTTAAAATAACTACGAATTTGAAACTTAGCATACCCACAAGACAGAGGAGGAGATTGGAATGATATTTTCCGTCCAAAAGATGTGAGCAAATTAAAACTCATAGATGATTTGGTTAGAGATAAAGCTAATTCATCTACTAAAGTAAGCATTATAATTATATTAAAATTATTTAGTATTCAATTATTAGTATGATAACATTTTAATAATTATTATTATAATATAGATTCTTCTTTCAATAAGAGATTATGACGTTGGTAAATGGCCTCAAGGGCAGCTCGAGCAACAAGGGCAGCAAGGACAGCAAATTGATGGCGATTATCAAAAAATTATTACCGAAACAATTTTAACTATAAAAAATCATGGTTTAGACGGTATAGACATTGAATATCCTGGAATGAGAGGAAGTTTATGTAGACCTGATCCTATATGGGATAAAGAAAATGATGGCAAATTCATTAATTTTTTAACAAGACTTCGAGGGGAATTGATTAAAATGGAAGGTTCAAAAATACTTATGTTAACAGTTGGTAGAGATATAATTGGAAATTTAAAAAATGAAATTGATTTTCTTAACATAGAAACTTATCACAATAGTTTTTATCAAAATTTAAATGGGCCAGACGATAACTATAGATCATATCCAAATTCTCCACTGAATATATTCAGATTGGCATATGAAAATTGGAGTAAGGCTGGAATTGATAGTAAAAAAATAATTATGGGCGTAGATTTTGGGAACACTATTCAAATGATATTTGATAATGCCAAAACAATTGAACAATCTCAAACTGTTGCGTTTCCTAAAAATGTTGTTTTTGATGTTAAAAGTCTAGGTTTAGAGGCACAAACCAAATTAATCAAAGATCCTTGCGGTGATGATTCTAATCAAATGAAACTATATTCATGGTCATGGAAACATCTTTCAAATTCTACTCTAGATCCAAAATCCGGATATTGTAATATTATTAATAATAATATTCAACTTAAATGGACGCGTAATTTTGGCCAGGTTGATGAATCTAAGACACCATGGTTATATAGCGCTTTTAATCCTGATATTATTCCTAATAATTATTTGTATGTATCTTATGAAGATTTTGTTTCATTAAGTTTGAAGTTAGAATTTGCCAAGAATAATTCAGTCGGAGGAATTTCTATATCTGATGTTACTTTTGATGATGATAAGAACAATTTATTAAGTTTTATGCAGCCAATACGAGGTAAATCAACAGTTGGAAGTTCATCTCCATCGAATGGATCAGATAATAAATCTAATCCTAATAATAACGTAGGAATTAAGAAAGGAATTATCACTGGTTCAATTGTTGGAAGTGTATTGGGTCTGTTTTTATTAGTAAGTTGCGCGTATTGGTATCGTCAAAAAACTCTTCGTAAAACCGAAGTTGATATTAATCCAGAATTATCATCAAATCGAATTGTTTCTTCGACAACTGTTATACCAAGTGATCGACGGATCATCGATCATCTAATTATCGAATGAACTTTATTAAAACGATTTTAGGTATATCATAATTGGTATTTCACTGCTCTTAGTGATATCAGACCTAAATACTAATATTAAATAGTATATTTAGGTATGTTGAATCGTCTTATTTTGCAAAAAAAACGAATTTCTTTTGCAGTTATTTGTTCTATTTCTTTATTCAACAAAGAATGTATAGGCGATTGAACACATATGACCAATTATTATTATGACTTTTGTTAGAAAAGGTATATTAGGTCCTAAAAGTCTTGGAATTTTATCAAGTTGCATTGGACTCATTAAATCAAATATATTATATGTGTAGTTCCATATAAAATTTAAAATTTATTTTAAAATAAGAAGTCTCTTACTAATTTTAACTCACTTTAAAACCTCCATATCTTGTTACTTTTTTTCCAAATTCTGCGAAAATATTCTTTTTCTAAGAAAATATTTCCCATTACAAAATAAATTAATAAAATGATATTTTCAGGCACAGCTCTCTAGAAAAAAAATTTTTTTCTTTGGGATTTTCATAAAAGAGAAGTTTCACATTGATTTATGATATAACTTTTATTTGTTTGAATGTTATCGAACTTTAAAAATTTGTAATTTTTATCATCCAATTATATCTATCAAATTCATAAATTTACGGTTATTACAAAAATCTGAAATTATATGGATAACATAGGTTTGATTTAATTAGTCCCCAACGTTTGGAGCATGGTCGGTTTTGGAGATACGGGGGAAAATGACGGTCTGGACGAGCGTCGTCTGTAAAAAAAAAAAAACTAAAATTGGCTCTAAGTTGACCCTAACCCTAAACCAATAAACGTTTTGTTTTATACATATTTGTCCGAAGCGTAAGCGTAGGATACTTTCGGTTAGAGCTGAAACCATGTGTGATCTACCAAATAATTCACTGTATTACGGTTGATCAAATAATTTATAGTGATATTTTTTAATCAACGCTTCGGACTTCCTGTTGCCTAGTTAAATAAATTGATTATTAAAAATGTTTATATCAGGTGAAATTTGGTTAAATATTTTTTTTTTTGAATTTTTCTAACAAATCTGCACAGTCATAGTTTAGAATATGGACAGTGGACCACAAGGACCGATTAACCGGTCTGAGACCGACCGATCCCTAGCTACAACACCATTTGAAATTTCTTCGGGTGGATATTTTAAATTCCTTATTTAATAAATAATAAGATAATGGGTGTTCCTTAAAGTTGTGTGAAGACGAAAATTATTTAGCTTTATAATTAACATGATAAATCAGTAAATATGTATAAACATGGATTATAATAAATCTGTCTAATATCAGCTTTTGTCTGATTATCATACTGTCATTTTTTTTAAAAAAAAAAAAATTAGATGCTTTTTTTTTTTTTTTTTTTTTTTTTAATATCAAATGTTCACAAGTCGACAAACTTTCAACCTCCCCAATTGTTTTCTTTCATTATTAAATATACTTCATTTCTTCTTTTACACAATCCTTTGCGTTATACATTCGCAAAGAATAAGGTCTATAATTAAAAAAAAAAAAAAAGCCTATCCTTTTGGAATTACATTAAATTAGAGTATTAGTCGTAGTTGTGCAATCGTGAGTTATAGTTGAATTAACAAAAAACAAATAATAATATGTGATGCTGCGCCATGCAAAAATAAAGAAACGACGCTGTTATAACGAAAGAAAATGCATAGAATTTATATTTTTGCAAGATTTATCTACGGCAACATTCTTATTATAAATTGCATATATTTATTCCGTTTGAATGAGGACGAAGTAATTCAGTTAATGCCATACAGTAATTTGATTTTTTTCGGGCATATACCGACATGTCCTGTAACACATCTCTCAAAAAATTGATCAAATTCCAACCTCCTGTTAAATTAATTAATAAGGTTAGATCGTTTTATGTACCAAACATACAAGCAAGCCTCTTCGTTTAACGTTCCATTTATGATTTTTGAATTTTACTTAAAAGGATAAAAAAAAAAAAAAAGGCATTAAAAATACAGTTAAATAAATATGTTAAAAATATATTCAATCTTGCCTTTCAATAAGTTTGCGAGCTTTATCTTTTATGGTCTATTATCAGTAGCGTTAATAACGTTAGCACAGGAAGATACTATAGCTAGCAATTGTATAGTAGAACCTTTAGCGCGAGTGGAGGAAGCAAATAAGCAAAAAACGATAGGATATGTCCAACTTTTTAGTCAATCAAAAATACCAAAAATTCAATGGGATAACTATGATTATATAAATGTTATTGGTAAGAATAAAAACTTCTTTTTCCTTCCATATCGTAAATTGGAATGGATTACTTACAAACTACATTTTGAAATTTAGCATATCCAAATGAAGCAAATGGAGGAAAATATTATACTATTTTTCGTCCAGGAGGTTCAGCAAATGATGTTAGTGTTAAATTAAACCTAATAAAAGATTTGGTTACGGATAAAGATCGTGCTAAAGCAAATACTCAAGTAAGAATTTTATTAATATTTAGCATTAAATTATTTATTTCTGATTAACAGTTTTAATAATCATAATGTAGATTCTTCTTTCATTAAGAAATTATGACATTGGTAAATGGCCGCAAGGGCAAGCTGATGAAGAATATCAAAGAATTATTAACGATGCAACTAAAACTATAACCGATTATAAATTAGATGGTATAGACATTGAATATCCTGGAAAGAGGGGAAATATATGTAAAAGTCCTAAAAATCCTGAGCCTAACCATTTCATATGGGATAAAAATAATGATGAAAGATTCATTACATTTTTAAAAGACCTTCGAGAAGAATTGAATGGAAAAACATTAATGTTGACTGTTGGTAGAGATGTAATTGGAAATTTAAAAGAAATTGATTATCTTAACATTGAAACTTATCATAATAGTATATATCAAAATTTAAAAGCGCCAGACAATAACAACTTTAATTCATATCCAAATTCTCCATTAGATGCATGCCAAATTGCATATTCAGCGTGGATTGGCGTTGGAATCAATAGTAGCCAAATAATTATGGGTGTAGATTTTGGGAATACCATTCAAATGGTACCTAATGAAGCTATTAAACAAACTCAATTTGTTACGTTTCCAAAATCTGCTTCTTTCTATGATTTTAACAAGCTAAATTATCAAATCCAACCAATCAGAGATTTTTGTCCTGAAAACAATTCTAATCTCTATTCATGGCCATGGAGAAATCTTTCAAATACCGTTCTAAATTCATCACTTGGATTTTGTGCTACGAGTAATCCTAATTGGACACGTAAATTTGAACCAACAGATAATTCTGGTACTCCATGGCTATATAGCAATGCTGAACTTGATTTCCAGTTTTTGTATGTATCTTATGAAGATGTTAGTTCATTACGTAATAAATTAGAATTTGCAATGGCTAAATCACTCGGAGGAATATCAATATCTGACGTTAGTTATGATGATAACGATAATACTTTATCAAATTTTATGCAACCAATACGCGGCCTGCCATTTACACCTGGAAGTTCACCTAATTCGAGTAATGGAAAATCTAAATCTAATCCTAATGAAAATCAAAATAACGTAGGGATGAAGAAAGGAATTATCACCGGTTCAATTGTTGGAAGTGTATTGGGTCTGTTTTTATTAGTATGCTGCGCGTATTGGTATCGTCAAAAAACTCTTCGTAAATCCGAAGTTGATATTAGTCCAGAATTATCATCAAATCGAATTGTTTCTTCGACAACTGTTATACCGAGTGATCGACGGATCATCGATCATCTAATTATCGAATGAACGATTTTAGATAGGGATAAATAATTGGTATTTCACATGAGGTCCTAAAAGTCCCAAGAAAACTACAAAGAATTATTTTACAAATTTATTATTAAACTTGTCTGTTATAATATTTTAATGAGCTACTTAATAAAAATAAATATCATTTTCGCTTTTTACAAATTAATATAAAATATTTATGACATATTTTTGATGGGTTACAACTCCCAAAAAATTCATGTGTAACGTTTAGATTACCTTTGTATATAAAGTCCAATAAAATCACATGATTAGATTTATCTAATACATTAATGCTTGTAATTAAAAGAAACTGCAAAAATTTACAAATATTTTGAAATTAAATCAAAACATACGGTATAAATTCTATCAAATTCAAAAATTTATATCACATCTAGACTTCCAATCCCTTGCCCAATTATCCAAAAAAGAATCGTTCTCATTTTATCAAAATGTAATCAGAGCATTTTCTTATTTATTTGTCATAAAATAGCAGATTCACTATCTCAGTAGCGGTAGTTATATACGTATCGACTGATATCATGTGATCGCGAATTAACAATACATGAAGTCTATTACTATATTTAACGCAATTTAAAACCCGTCACATAATGATTTGGTCACGTGGACACCTAATTTCGGTAACGGAAATTTTCTAAAAGACTTTCAATTCTGCGTACTTAAAGAATGTATGATTGTTCAACATCAAAAGCTTTACGGATGAAATTAGTATTTTTAAATTTGTTTTAATAAATAACGTTTATATCTCTTTTTCTCGTTATATAACAGAAAAAAGTTATGTAATTTTTAAACTTGATAAATTTTTATTTTAAATAATAAATAATGGATTAAATTGCTTATGTCTATAGAAATATAAATTACATGGAAGATAAAGTCATAATTTTGTGTCTTGGAAGAATTTCTAATTTTTAAATTAATTAAATCCATACCATTCTAATATTATTTTAATTTGAATATTAAAATAAAATTGGACTACGTTACATATGTGAAATCTAATTTAATAAAATAAATAAAATAATTTAAGCGGTTTTTGGATTTCGATTACTGTTCACGCTCAATGGAATTTCGTAGAATATATTTTTTTCAAAATGAACAACTATAATTTTTTCATATTATTAATGTATAACGATCGATGCTATTAACGATGTTTCTAATCAATTTCTCAATTTTTAATTGTTGACGAATCTATGTATATGTTAAATTAATGTTATTTTAGCTTAATTTAATTGATTAATTTATAAAAAAAAAGGCCATACTTTTTTTGTTATACCTTGCTGCTTATTTCAATTTCGTTAATTCTCTCGTCTTCAATCACATCCTCCGTAGGGTTGTCTTCCGTTTGAATTCTTGAATCTTCATCACCAAGGTTATGTTTGACATCATTATCAATAATAGAAGGTTTTTCGATTTCAGTTACTAATTTTTTAACTTGTTCAATCCATTTTTGCTTTTTCTTATTAGGAATTAATTGAAGCTCGTTGGTAGAGTGACGATGAATAAATTGTGCGGTAGCTTTACGAAATTTTTTCACCAAGGATTTACATTCTAATTTTAATTCATTTTCCGAAAGTTTTTGAAGTTTATTTTCAAACTTGATTGATAATCGGATTTTCTCAAAATTTGTCATCGATTCTTTGGAAGAATCTTTTTTCTTTAGTCGTAAAAGTCTTAAAATTTTAGTACCAATCTGACGAATTAACGCTAAATCGGATCGAGCAGATGATTTAGGAAGTGAACGCAAATTGTAAACAGGTCTATCGCTCATATTTATACCATCTTTATCCATATTTTCACGTTTTTTAATTAAATAATGTTTATAACATAATAAGATAGCGGGCATTAAACGCCATATCATGGCTTCTTGCTTCGATAATTCATCAGGTTGAAAATCCTTATGAACGTAAACCCAAAGAGAGAAGATTTGTTCATATTTATAACACAAGTTAACATAGGATTGATTCATGTCAATCATGGTTTCTAATGTATCGAATTCTTTTAATAACGCATCAATACGTTGAATGCGTAATTCTCTTCTTTGTTCAATGATCATTTGTAACGACTCATCGATTGAATATTCCATGATCTCAAATTTTTTTTTTTTTTATTAACGCACTTGGTTATAACTTTTATTTTATTTTGAATGTTTATATTTGAATTTTCTTTTATCCTTTGAAATATGTTTTAGATGAATAATGGGAAAAAGAATAAAGCTATCTTATTTATACCTGATTCCTGTTTAAGATTTATCTCTCTTGGTCAACTTGTAACAATTAATTATCAAAAATTTGTTATCCCAGTTGGGCTAAAATGAATTAACATTCCGAAAACGATTTTAGCTTTGATTGGTTCATGAACCAAAACAGATGAAAAAAAAAATACGAGACGCATGGTTTGTAAAGAATTTTTTTTCTCGTATAACTGACCTAAATAAACGTAAACTGAAATGCAAATAACCTAATTAAATTAATACGCGCAATCTCAATATTATTAAGCAAAAATTAGTTGATCCTGATCTGGAAATATAGACTTTTCCTGTTATATAAGGAGGTATTCTATCGGAATTTGTCGGCGGTTCTATTCAAAGAGGGAAGTGTCCTAGTTTTTTAACGCTTTTGTTAATGACGAGAAAAAAAGTTTTAAGCATGATTCTACCCTTTTTATCTTTTTATCGTTTATCTTCGATACCCCATTCTAATTATAGAAAAAGATTGGCTCTTATGAAACTAAAGTGCCTTAGTATCTGTCATTGTGAAATAATGTAAATGAAAAGAAAAGAAGAAGTTCGAAAGTGGTAGAGAAGGTTAATCGGCAAGGAATTTTGCCGATGCTGATCAATTTTACCATCTCCGTTCCCATATATGGATGGTTAGTGATCTGCCCATTGTGAATGCGAAAGAAAAAAAAGGTTAATTTGAAATTATATCGGTCCTTGACCGATTAGCCACGTTCGATCAACAATGGCGCAATTCATCGTGTGATTTCCTCGCTCAAAAAATTTGATAAAATCGTATTAAGAGTAAATATAAATGGGCGCTTTGACATTTCTGTGTCCATGTATATATTGTACATAGATCAAAGGATTTCGAATCTATCATAACCTTTTTAATTGTTAATTAATTACTAATTTCTTTATCAACCAAATTGATTCCAATTCACTTTTAAGATCAAAAATCCTTTAATCTTATCTAGATGTAATGCAAAGCATGGCGATGTGCAATTAATTCCTCTTTCATAATTCAATTAATTAATTAATTAATTAACTACTTAACTTGTTGGCCATATTAAAATTCTCGTCAATCTTGGTTTTTTACGTCTTTATATGTAAAAAAAAAAAAAAAAAAAAAACTAAAACTAAAATAAATTAAATTAAATTAAAATAAAAAAAAAAAAATTAAAATAAAATAAAGAGCCGCTCACTGACGTATTACATGACGTTCTCTATATTGGCAATATTTGTTGAATGATATCGTGTAAGGATTAGCCAAATTTGTATAATGCATCTAAAACTTTACAATTGTTACAATGATAATGGTCATACAAATATATTCAAGATGAAAACATTTCCGATGATGTAGATGAATGCGCTTTTTTTGACAATAGGCCAAATTTAGAACAATTAAATTCATAAATCTGGCCTAGTATCTGTTTTGAATTGGGTGAAAACCACGTGTCTATAAAAGTATATAATTCTCCTAATGACGACGGGTTCATATATGTAATTCAAAATATTAATTATTTAATACAATATTTTACATTTTTACATTTTTTACATTCGTTACATACTGTGTGATTTACGCAGTATTAGAGGCGCAACATGACTTCGTGGCCTACAATTTTATGAAGTAGGATTAATTAGAGAACCATCGGTATAAAATTTAGATGTCATGAAATTTGCACAGACCGCTGCTAGATTGACTAATTCCACTTGATATGAAACATCTTAATGCAATCTCTGATCAATTTTTCATTTTTCAACGTATGTGATGTAGGTAAGGTGATTGAAGTAGTTAGGAGACGCTGTTTTCTTTTCAGTTGATAATGATACGAAGTGATTGAGTTTTCTGATATCTGTTTCATAATGAAGTTTTTCTTTTTACTGAATGTGTTCTGAAGCCTTTTTTTTAAGCGACAGCCATATTAACATTATATCCATGTACACATGTGGCTGAGAGTAGAGGGCCAAAAAACTTTTTTCAATTTGTATGGTGATTTCTTGCAAAAATCTAATAGAAACAGATTATTTAATGCATAACTGTTGCATTGGGTAATAGATTTATCAGCTTTAACATGTTAAATCAAAAAATTGTTTTAAACTTTCATTTTTCGAATTATCCTTTTAATGATGATCTAATCCAAACCAGCATGATAAATAGTCACAAATTCTCTTCTATTATCATCTAATCTAATTTCTATACTATTATTGTTTATATAACTATTATTAAATGATTCTAATTTATAACTATTTTTAATCTGTTTATATATCAATTCTATCTAATACTTTATTAGCAAGTATGATGTAAATGTTTAGATGTTATCTTTTTTTAGGATGTGGTTATAGAGATTTCGTTTAATAATTTTGTTTTAATCCAGTAAGTGAGAGTCTCGCATCTAAAAATTGGTCTAAAAAAATAAGGTTATACCTATTTAGCATAATATAATTTTTCCTCAGAATATTTGCTATAAAGATTGAATCTAAAAGAATAAAGCCTTCCTTAATGGGATTGACTAAAGATTAGTATAAATTGAAGAATATATTCATATTTTCATATTTTAACAGGCTTAATATAACTCCAATAATATTTTGATAAAATATATTATCAAAAGATCAATCTTATTATTGAAGGGATGAAATATATAATAAGTATTATAATTAAAGTTAGAAAAATGAATCTTTGATACTGTTTTGTAAAAAGTTTTATAATTAAATTAATATAGGAGAATAGTAAAAAGAATTTTAATTATTAAATCCAAAGATCATTAAAATTATAGAAAATGCTTTCTTTAACAAATAATCAGAAGTTAATATAGTTATTAAGAAATCATGTTTAACCATTTTTTTTAAGAAATTAGAAAGTTGATGATTTTTATTAAAGAAAAGTAAGATAATTTAAAAATAATATTTTAACAAAGTAAAAGCATTATATTTAAGATATAAATTAATTATTTATCTATTTAAGGAGTTTGATTTAGGATTGTAATAAAATTTGTAATAATACTTAAAATTTATTTCTTAATAAAATGATAGTCATCAGGAGATTAAATCATATGATTATTTGTAAAAAATTATTAAAAATGAATAATATCTAGTAATTTGCATTTAAAAAAAATGTAATAATATTCGATTGTGAAAAAACTTTACCAAAAAATAGTAATTCAAAAATTTGCATATTAAAATAAATGCAATAATCTGCAAATTTTAAAAAATATTTACTAAAAAAAATAATATTTTAAAAATTTGCATATTAAGCTAAATTTAATGAATATGCAATTTTAGAGAATCTCTATCAAAAAACAACAAATTTGAAAAATTGCATTTTAAGGTAAATTTTGTAAATATGTAAGTTTAGATAATTTATTTAAAATTTTAAAATAAACAAATTTATTTTATTATTAAAAAATATATCTATTTATTAAGAACTGATTTTTTTTATAAAATCTTAGCATAATATGTACACTTGTTCAATAGAATCTAATAATACTATATCATATTCTTTAATATTAATAGTCTAAAACTTTCATAAAATCTAATTCTTTATCATTTTATTCACAATAATCATACCATTTTATCATTACAAATACATAATTATTAATATTATATAATATTTTTATATAATTTACCTAAAGCAATACCTAATATAAAAAAATAATATATTATAGTAAATAATATATATTTATAAAAAATTAGATTTAAAATATATGCTTATTAACATATTATTAACCTTTCTAAA